>JANTFA010135745.1:0-12949 GCA_026413405.1 Phytosciara flavipes
CAATAATTATGTGATTATCTTTGATGTAAGAAATGCTGCAGCAGGCACTCGAAAGCTGCACACATCACTTTTACAAATATTCATGAAGAAAATCCAATTGCTGATAAGTATACATTAGGTGGCCTATGCTAATAGAACAGACAGCGCAAATTACGGCTTGCAACAATAGAGCTCAGCTTACCCATAACTCGAGGCTAATACTCCTCCTCGCACACACATTCATTTGGAAAAAACGATCTCTTTGATAGGAGATCCTGTGTTTTTCAAACGTTGATATTATTTCACTAATCTTTCGAAATCCATTCATATCGAGTTGTTCCTACAGTGTGCAGTGACCTAATCTGGTGACATCCAGTGTAGTAGAAACGGAATCAGTAATAGTAGAATACCGGTGGATTCCAACAATGTCTTGACCGGTGATCCGTGTAACAGCACTGAACTCAACTACATCAGCTTTGAAGCGATTAAAATCAGCTGTGTTCTGTCATAATGTCAGCAAACGGCAACATCAGTAAATGGTTTGGCCTCGTTTTTTACGTTACGGCTTGGCAACGGACTAGGAAAACAATTAAGAATACCTCCAATTAACAGAGTTCACTATTCCCTTCCTCCCATCAGGTGCAGAGTGACAATTGAATAGCGGAAACTATCGAGACGTAAGACCATGGGACATTCGTATACTGCCGGTCCTAATAACTAGCACTCATCAGCTGCCACTGACAGTTCGACAAAATTGATTAGTCTCAATTTAGAATGTTCAGAAGATCCTCGTGAGCCAAAGCTGACACTGTACCATTTCAAAATGATGACAGTCAGCCGTAGGCCACATCCAAATCCCAGTCTTTAGCGGATACTCACACAGCTCATCAAATCATCGTCTGACAATCAGTTTTCTTTCTGTTGCGGTTGAGTTTCGAACACTCGCATTGGCAATTCAATCGTGTAAAGTGAAAAACAAACGAATTAAAAACTACGCTATTCAGCGAGCGTTAAACGCCGGAAATGAAGAGGGTAAACAATATGGTGCGATAAGATACCTGTTGTAGAGAGTTCCTCCTCCAAATGATCAATTTCTCTGTCGTAGTCACATTTTTATTGTACCTTCACTCCTCGTCCCTGAAATAGACACATATTTTATGGATCGATGCCATATATGCCGATAGCGAACTGATATTTACAAATAAACCCTCATAATCACTACTTTTGTTTCTGATTATTCGTCTCACCCTTCTCCTTCATCCCAACATCATTGATTGTATTACTCCACTAGTTCCATTTCGTTGCCGAATGTCGATGCACGAATCTTACTAACCATAGAGACATTTCGTCACTTATTTCTAAAAGTAGCTTCTCAATATTGATTCATATAATTAATTGACTCGATTCTTTTTTGGTTCTTCGCTATGTCCAATATAGGTCATTCATGATTTTGACTCGTTTGTATTCTGCTTTTGTTCATGAAAATCGATAGCCGCATATTTAATTATCCAAGATTGTAATATCCGTTATTTTTTGTTCAACTTAATCGCTCAAATATAACCCAATTTTGTGGTGTGTGTGTGTGTGGCTGCGGTTGGTTGTATTATTTCCTATCCACACAATATTGAAATAAATAACATACAATTAAATAATTAATGAATACGAGCCGAGCGTACCAAACATTATTAAAACAATTACGTTTCCTCGTAATTATAGTTTTACTTTTTTGTTGTTGTTGTTGTTGTGTTCAATGGGAAAATGTTTTTCCATTCCCCCCCCCCCCCCATATTATAAGTGTAATAAATTTCGATAAATGAAAGAAAAAAGAAATTATGGAAAAAAAAAGTTGATTTCTCACCCCCCATTTACTATAATATGCTCAAAGTTTATGCTTAGAAGTCGGTTTAGATTCAATTAAGTATAACTTTTAGCTTTATGCGGCCATTCACAAAGTACACACACTTTTAATGCGGGTAATGGGGAGGCGGGGTGGGGGTTTCTTTAGCCAAACGCGTGTGTTCCATTCGTTCCAACAACAACAACAAAAATCCATACATTTTCGCGTGTGAAAGGGGAGGAAGGTCTACAATCCATTCTTAGCGTGTGCATTTTATGAATGGCCCATTAACTGAATTAGAACATAGTTATGACAACCGAACAAACATACACATCCACTTGTATAATAGGATAATACGGTAAAATGGTAATTCAACCCGTTCAATGTAAAGTAATATCACAATTACCGCATAGGAAAGCTATTTATTATTAAATTATATGTTTTCCACTAATCCAGTTAAATATTCTGATTTTTGCTTTTCGTTCAATTTAAATGTGTTGTGCGTGTGCGGTTCTTTCAAAAGTTTCAAATTGTGTATTAAATACCAAGTTCTGTTTATATATTTCCCAGTTGTATTAATTTATAGAAATGTTTTTTAGATCGTTTACGTTAATAATAGATTATCACACAATGATTTGAGCAAGTCCTTATAGTAAGTGAAGCAAGACATATGCGGTTCGTTTGTGTTGTGTATGTATGCGTGATTATAAAACTTTCAGAAGCGGCACACGTATCACGATACTTTCGTTGAATCTGACACTTCGGTGCTTTGATGTGTCGTTCTACTGCATGCGAAGTCTACTACTTCATTTTTTGTAACGTAGATTTTTCTATATAATGAATGCTACGTGAAACTAATAGTTTATTTTGTTCATCGTTGCCGATAACAGATGACAAAATTTGCTTATCAACTCAGAAGTAGTGTTTCCTTCGCCTTCGGCTTCAAATAGAAGATTTCCTCGTAAATAGCTGAATTCTTCCACAAAGTTATTCTAGATTTTCTTTCTCAGCCTCTTTGGACAGTGCTATGCATCAAACGTTAATATGAAACACAGTTCACTTGGCCTCCCCGATTTCCTTCCATTTCGAGCGATCCATTGCTACTTGTTGCCAGTTCTCTTTTAAGTTCTTTTCATTCAGAAAATTGTGTGATAAAATTCGTCCACTTCTCTGATGGTCTGCCTCTAGATCTGGTCTGAAATGGTCCAATGATTGTTATGGTCCAACGTTACTGTCTTCATTGTAATGTTTCCCGTGCGCGCCCAACTTCAGAGATGCCATTATTTCCATGATATAAACGACTTTCGTTTGCTGTCGAATCCATCGATTTGTCTTCCTCTGTCTCCGAGCATAATTCCAGGCATATTTCGTTCCATAATGGTCCTTTGCGCTCCACTCTGAATTTATTTTGAGATGCTTTTTTTTAACGTTTCCGCTCCATAAGTTAGCGTACTGGAAGAACGTATATCTCAAACACTTTACGTTTCAGACTATTATTCATATTGCTTCTTAAAATGAGTCTGAGTTTTCCAAACGCTTCCCATCCAAGACCTATTCTACACTTGACTTCTGCAGTTTGGTTGTCTATACCCAATTTCAGTTTATGGCCGAGGCTACACATGACTGTTGACTCGTTCGATGACAGTATCACCAATTTGAATGACTTTGTCTTCGTTAATGTTAATGTTTTTAATGTTAACGACTCCTCGTTTAACTGTTGTAACAGCTCAGTTATGTTACTGAAACTCTGGCCATTTGACTTCGTCTGTCTATGAACTCTTTTCTCATCAACGTTCCGACGTTGTGTATCATCTATGCTACGAAACATTGCGTTCTTAGACCAGCACCGCACAATGTCCAGTGTTGCGCAGTGTTGTAGCGACAAGTCGGTTTCATTTAAATGCAGTTTATTGACTAAAAACCCATAATGGAATACAGCATTGCAAAATGTCTTTAGTAATGTGTGGCCAAAGATGGTAAAGCAACTCTGTCCGACATGTAGCCACTGAGAAGCCGAAGGTAATCATTATGGTTATGGCAGCATAACACTTCGGAAAATAATTGTCTTTAATTGTTTTATTACGATGCAGTCGAACCAATGTGTGGAGCTCTAACTGCAACACTGGTTATGACTGGTATTGCATAGGGTGATAATGTGATAATATGTACAGTCGTTGAGATTACGTTTTCATTTAGCATCTTTGAAAGATTTTCATTTAAAAAACGAGTCACACTGAGTCGTCTTGCTATGCGCTCATTAAGTTTATACCGAGCAGCACTTTTCATCTTTGAGTTTTGAGTTTTATTCGGTAATTAAGTGCAGACTTAGTAAAAGCAACAAAAAAAAGTGGAAAGAAGACAGTGCTCTTGAATGGCTTCTTATTCCATAAAATGTGCATTTACTCTGCGCCACTTTTCCACAACGATTTTTCGATGTAGACAAAATGCTATACAAAACATTCAACTCAAAAGAATTTATATTTGTAATTCAATGCGCACAGTAGCAATTTCATTAACAAAAAGTAATCCCTTCACTCATTATGTGGTCAATGTTTCTACATAAATGGACAAAGGAATGTCTTTGTGGCATTTTCATTCCATATAAAAATTGTACAAAACAACCAAAAAATGTTTTCTGCACATTTTATATCATTCGCATTCGGTATATTCATATATTATGTTACCATAATGTGTGTTAATACGGTGCCGCATCTACATAGAGACCGATTGGACTATGGTCCAGGGCGCTGGAGGAACGGGGCGCTGGAATATCACATGCAATTTCATTTTTTCAATGTAAAAGCTCTTTCGTAGCGTTTCTACAGGTAGCTTCCATATCCATCATTTGATAGGCGTCACTTGTAAAAGAAACTAGACGCTAGACTCGAGTGGTCCAAGGCGCTGATTATGCTATAGATGCGGCACTGATGTTATAATGTAAACTATACACAACAAAGATTTGAGAATTAAATAATATAAAATCCAGCAACAGAAACAAGAAGGGAAAAAAACGAGTGCGCGTTCCTCATTATAATCAACTTAACCAAACACAGACAATAACTTGTTTTTCTGCCTGTTATTTTTATTTAGCTATTTCTGAACAATTTTGATTATTTGTAAGATTCCTGTGGAGTGAACAAAAAAGCGAACACATTCATCGTGTTTCAAATAAAATCCACCACAAGAAGACAATGAATTACATTTTAATTCTGTGACATAAGTGGAGTAATAAATTCCCTGTGTCACCATTGGGTTTTATATGAACACACACACATTCACACAAGAATTGCAAATTGTGAAGTGGATTTCTTGTTGTTTCTCGAGCTGTTTAGACGTTTTAACGAGTTGTTTCTTTTTTGTGTTGCCTGCGTTGAAGAAACAAACTACTTACTTTAGCTGTTGACTTATTTTATTCAATTTGATTCTTCTGTTTCAACTGTTGCACAGCATAACACAACACACACAAAAAAACTTACAGGAATTGTAGAATGGTTGATTGTATTTCTGAAAGATTGTACATTTCCACGAAGACGAACTGTTTGAATAACATGCAGTTGATTAATTTATTATTGATGTTTGATACTTCTCCTTCTGGTTCTGTTTTCGTTTTGGCCAGTTAGCAGTTCTTTGAATTCTGTTTTGTGATTTGACATATTTTCCATTCGAATGTTTGGAAAAAAGTGATGGAGATTTACCAAAACTGTCACTGAAAATGGATTTTTTAGGTATGATCGAGGCTCGGGAATTTCTTTTTGGACTTAACAAGAAACACCCACAACAGCTGCGTTAAAAACGTTTCCGATTTTAATGCAAATTTTGAAAGCTCGACTCCAAAGATTCCAGTATTTCCACTAAAAATTCCACCCCATCAACTTTGAAGCCAATACATTTTATGTGAATACTCGCTGTAGGTTTAAGAAACAGATAGAACTGTCGAATCTTAAGCTAGTTCTGCCTTCTTTACCTGATCTTAACTTTCTTTGAGTTTGAACTATAAACCTTAGAGCTGCTACGGACTATTCCACCATATTCTACCATTGAAACATAGATGGTGGTTTGTTGATACTTTGTTGGCCACGACATAGTAGTTTAGGTCAGTTCCATTTTTGCTCGATATAAATCTCGTCACTCTATAACGATTTGCCCATACCCATGCCCAGTTCACTTCAGCAGTCGCTTCTCTCTTCCGTTCATCAGTCCTCCTAGCAATGTTTTCCTCACAGTTAAATTTTGCTAGATGATACGTAACATGACTATAACAACTTGCCATTGCCCAATAGCTCGTTTCACAATGACATTATCTCTAGTCCTAATCACTGGATAGGCTCATGTTGGGACTAAGTTATTTGTTCTCGATGCTTATCTTTGTTAACTTTTGAGATTCTCCGTGCCACATCGTGCAACTTCAAACTCGTTACTGCTCTCCGCCAAAGCTCACCAATGACAAAAATGTGTTCCATGCAAAGTAGCGGGCTCCGAGCAATCAATGAACTATCTATTCCACCGCAGTCTTATCATCATCACCGAAACTGCTATTAATCCCATTTCTTTTCCAAAATAAAAAAAATCAAAGCAAATTCACGAGCATGTACAATTTTATCTATCAATCATGCCATGCTTAATTAACCCAATCAATTTCATACCGTCTTTAATTATCAGTTAATTAGACAATAAAATACCGTGTATGCTTCGATAGCAATCTTGATATTACATGGATAATATGGAATCATAATATTTGTCGTCGGTGTTTATGTGAAATTGCGTTATATCAAAGTTGTCAGTTTATTGTACGATAATGGAAGTACATGATTAAAGTTTATTTATAAATTATTGCTCTGGCTGGTTCGTGATATGCATATGGCATACACGATTTGATGGGCTTGTGTGTGTCTGTGTGTGTGTGAGTATGCATTTAAATATCTGATTTGTTTGTGCATGATGTTGTATATAAATAAACACTTCATATTACACATCCAATCATAATCTAAATTGCATATACACTCTCGGGTTTTGAAACATTTAATTTATATTCTGATTGCATACGTCGGCTAAATAAAATCTCAATAGCTTGATGTCAATGATGGTGGTGAAATGTTCAAAAGCAATACGTTTGCTTTATAATGAAATAGTTTCCATAAAAAGGATACGCATGAGTCGCCGCCGCCGGGATGAAATTTTCTAAATAAGACCACCCACTCTCATTGAATCTATTACTTCATTTATGTGAAGTATTGCTAGTATTACACAGGTGTAGCTGACCACATTTAAGTTCTTTGATCTCTCACTTCAACATTTTCTCCATTCATTCAGGTACATAGAAGAACACTAGCCCTGGCTCATCCATTATATTGTTGTTTACTTTGTCGATGACAGATGTCCACTGAAGATCATGAACTAAACATCAGTAAATCTATGTATTGATAAAGTTGATAAAACGTCCACCTAATATGAGTTCCATAACCGGCCTAGGTGCTCACGCAAACAATTGAACTGAACGTACGAAGTTCAAATGACGTTATGAACGTTTTATCAAATTGCTGTGAACGTGTAAACAATCCACAGATCATGTGCGACCCACAGACAATCTATTCAAATCTAAATAGCATCCACTTATCGTTTGTGATTAGGAACAACTCTATTTGCACTGTCAATGTCGGTGGGCAAGCCGGGGTCATACAGGGAATAAAAGACCTAGATTGGAACGTCCTTTGTCTATAAGAAGGCACCACGTGCCCTGTTTCACAGGCATCCGGCACCGGCATAACGTATATGGTATAAAGTTTTAACGTTACAGATGCCGGCTGTTTTATGCTCAGATTTCACAGATAGGGTCACCACTGGTGGAATATGTGTTGCAAGCAAATGGAAAATTTGTAAATTTTTTGGAATTTTCGGAATTCGAGTGGAATAATTTGAATTTTTGATATGTTGATTTGTTTAAATTAAATGGAGCGGAATGATTGGAATAAAAATGGAATTTTTGGAATTTAATAGTGAGATTGGAAATGGTTGGGACAAATTTTCAGCCTAGGTCTGCATACACATATGTGCGAAACTAGTCTTCATAATATCCATCGTATTGAACAGACTAGCCTCTAAGACTTGTGCATGTTATTCATTTTCAGTACGGTTGTTTTAGCAACATTTCTAAATGCATGATTCGTATCATATTATGTTACCCAACGCCAAAAGAGAACCCAATTTATAAAATATTTTATGTCACGTGCAAAATATTACGTACAACATTATAGTATGTACCCAGTACCACATTGAAGTGGTTGGTATACACATGTGACGTTTATTTATTTATGTGCACTGCATGTTGCAACTTTTTAAAACATATTTTGTTGCATGTGTTGCTCTTTCTTCTTTCTAAAATGTATAATGCATTCATAAAAATTTAAGTCACGGGTAAAGTTCTCCTTTTTTCTTCCATTTTATTTGTGCTGCTTTGCGCCAATGTGAGCGCTGTGCCCATTTCGTTATTTGATTCTAGAATGGAAATTCTTTCTTTCTTTAACATAAATATAAAGCCAGAGAGTCCCTTTACACACTCATATTGAAACGAATAAAATGTTTTTTGCATACAAAATAATTTACTTTGTAAAATATTACATGATTATTTCTCGAAAAAGAAAAAAATGCAAACCTCGGGATGAAAGCGTGGGCTAAGTTTAATGCGAAATTAAATGAGCATTTAAATGCAGATAAAATATGTGTGACGTGACACAACACAGCCATTGTTTTATAAAAACGTTTTGTGGTGGATTGCATAGTAATTTGTATAGTATGCACTGCTCGGGCTTTCCATGTTTCCATGCTTATATTCAGTTTGTATTCAGCATACATATAGGTGCAGTGCGCGCTATTCAAGTTTTTGTTTTGTATGAAGTGAAAAAGACGAGTTAAGTTATGTCGATATGTAAATATTTTGCAAGCGAACGATCGAATTTTTTTCCAGTGGAGCAAAAAACTGACACCATTATTGCACTGGCAACATTCATAGAAACAAGAAAAGGAAAGAATCAGTTTAAGCTGTCGCTCAGGCACTGTACACTTTCTTCAGAGTTGTCATCATACTGAAATCGTCAATAATCTGATAAATATGCAGTCAACTATGTGTTCTATCCCACCACATAGACTCTCTTCTCCCTAAGGCTAGAACACATGGTCGACTTCCAAAAATGCATATTTATCGATTGGTTGACGATTTAAATGAGTGCTGACATATATTCATCGAAAATCGCCTCAATGGCTGGCGCTAAAAAATGTGAGCAAAAGAGACGGGAAACAAAAAGGTCCAAATTTGTCTAAAAGATTTTTTTCGAGCTATTGTTGCCCTGAAAAGTCGAATTCGTTGAGGCTTTCCTTTAACCATTTTGTGTTTAACTTGAAGATTTGTACATGGTACACAAATGACGTCACACCTTGATGAGGGGTGGTGGGATCTAAGAAACTTGAAAGTCGTAACTTAAGGTCTAAAAGATTCAGAAATGGGCCCACAAAATTTTTAAAAAAATATTTGTGGATTTTTGAAGATCCTTGAATCCTAAAAAATTGTCTGATTTCCAGCCTTTGTGAAAATCTTATACACAGACACACCAGGGCCAAAAATTCAATAAGGTAAAGTCATTTGTGTACGACCCCTGAGGGGCTGTATATTTTTTTCATATTAAATTATCTATTAACTCGACAAGTCTCCATTCAGGTGGTGCATTTTGGGACACTCACTATTAACTCAAAAAGGGACACACTTAACGAGCCAATAGTGAATCTAACTTGGTGACAGCACTGAAATGAGCGTACGTTATTTGAGTACTTCCCCAAAAGCGAAATATGCGACAAATTGTTTTGTTGAAATTCGTTCTTCCGCCGCCTAATCACTTTCTTAAAATGTTGTCTATCGATTCCGCTTAGCTAGTCGAAGGGGATAAAAACGTACATTCCCAGGGAAAGGTTGATATACATTTTTCTTACACAATAAAATGAAACTCTGCGACTTTTTCATTCAAATAAATTCAGAAATTGTGTTGAATTGAATCTATACCAAGCTGTTCATTTAATTTGCCATCGTTAATTTATCATCACATTACGGGCTTCATCAGCGCTCTACTAATGCGACTATTTCCATTTCCATCTCCATCTCAAACAATAGCAAAAGAACCCATTGAGGCGTTTTGATTATTTCTTTTGTAACCAGATATATAAAGTAAAGACTGTGTACAACAATGTTGTCGATGTGATAAAATATATTATTTCTTGTTCTCGCTCTTTCTCTGCACTTCTATTTGTTTATTCCCAGAACGGACGAATGTTTATTTGACTTGGTAAAAATTGCTTTTAATGCTAAATTAATATTTATTCAGATTCAGAACATTTCCACGGTGAATTGTATATAGCTGAAAATAGTGGTGTTGGGTACGAGTGTATTGGGACACCAAGCTGAATTTGTTTTTCGAAGAGGTCATTACATATAATGTCAGTCAATATTATTCTTTGCATGTTGTTTCTCGGTTCTATTTCTTCGACTGACTGAGTTGTGTGTGTGTGTGTTAAAGTATTGATACACTGAGAGTGTTTGAACAGTAACTTGAAAGGATATTGGTTGTGCGAACGAATTGGTCGACTTTGGTCCATATGAGCAATCCGAATCCAGTGTAAGTATTGTTTTGAGATTCGTGACGAAATCTGAATATGCCTCCATTTCATTTCACACATCACACACATTTCCGATGTGTATTCACATCAAAGACGGATCCAATGAGTGTAGTGCATTTGAAAAACACTTTCAAGTTCTATTTTACTCCATTACTTTCAACATGGATGATGCTTATAAAAGTGTCAGAGCTTGTCACTTGCATTTGAAGTTGTTTATCCGATGACTAGACATATTTCTGTCATTGTTTCTGAGTTGAGAGTTTTTTTTTCTTTTCAAACAACTTTCGCGCCCACTCTTGACGTATAGAGTCTCATCTTCAAGTCATACTATACTTTGAAACAATTACGAATTTTTTAATTAATACCATTCATCTACTAAATGCCGAAGACACACAATCAATTTTCCGTTGCTGAGATCGACAGTTATGCTGAGATTTCTATTCTAATCAAGTATTCACCAGAGACTAAAGAATGGAAAAATCAGCACAATTGTCGATACTGTCTACGCAAAATTGCTCGTGTGTCTTCAGCTTTTCATGTCAGAGGGAATGTCAGTATTAAGTAAAGCATCATTTCCATCCCAAGACCTTAGAAAAGGCTTCCTGAGAGAAACAGACAGAGAGAGAGAGAGAGAGCTAGAAACTTATGGTTGCTCATAGCTTTTGACAAAGTTATATTCAGTGTTTTCATGATATGGCGCGTCTTTTATAGTAACTTCATTGCTCCATTGCTAGTAAGTTATGGCTTTGGCTTGTGTGGTTTTGCCAAAACAACAAACTAACAAGCAATGACGTAATATTGCATTGGTAATCAAAATCACCACACGACAAACTACGACATGACAGCGAGTGCAAGCGGCCAACAAAGAAAAGTATCAATTTCGATTCTACATAATTTAACTTGACAAATTTGTGTAACACGATACAACTTAATGTTCGATGGCATGTAGCCCTATTTTTCCCCTGAACATGAAAAAAAAACCAGATGAACCAAAAGAAGAAGAAAACGCACGAAGTTAAATTCATTTTTGCCACACATGTGTGTGTTGCTGGTTTTGTTTTTCTTTTCGTTTTTTACTTGCACGAGTGAGTTCTTCTCGCACTTTTAGGTTTCACTTAAATATGATATCACATAATTTGACGCTAAATGTAATATTTTATGTTGATGAGATGTAGTTATTTCATTTCCGTCATATATGATAGCATTAGGTGTGTGGCGTGAGGTAAAACGCTATAATAGTTTGCAACAGTAGTTTGCATTGGATGCTGCGAAAGTATTTTATTACGTGAGGGAACCATTTTTTGATGAAAGCAAGCTCACCAGATGCGTTTTTGAGCAACAAGTTTCGACAACTGTTGTTTCGAAAAAAAAAACAGAGGATGCAAATCCGAGCCGAAGGCGAAGGCAATTTCGGCAACCATATGAGAAGATGATTGTACCAATGGTTGCTTCTGATTAACGGTTAGTGTGGCTGTCACGGGCGTCGAGAATGCCGTAACTACCCAATTTATGAAGTTTGGGTGAATTTAGGGTTGTTATTCTTCTCAGAGAGAAATTCCTAGCAATGTCAGCATCGAGGATCGAATCCAGGCCATTTCGATGGAAGTCCCGTTTGGTTTACCGCCACATGCTAAAGTTGAATTTCACATAAAAATTCGTAATAGACTATGTTCGCAGGGGGTATATTGCTATGTAATGTTCAACTTTCGCATGGGGCAGTCAGTAAATGATCATTCCTTCGACAAACGACAAACAGAAAACGGTAAAAAACGAACTGTGGAAAGAAACAATCAATTTATTAGCGATATTAGATGTATCAGTTAGATAAATATCAAGAATTACACAGGCATTCGATATCGAATTTGTGTGAGCAGTTAATTTGACAACTCTTGTAATGGGTTTTTCGTTTTCTCTATACAAATATTATGTATACGCCACTCGTTTAACCCACTATCAATTTACTGTGTACATAATAATATGCCATTCTAAATGCAAGTAATGGAACACTAGTAATTGTTAGACAGATACCATTATACGATTAGTGACATGCGATATATCAATTGAACTTTTTTGTTGTTGTTGTTGTTGTTATGGTTGGTTGTAGCATTAACTTTATTATTATGTCATTATTGGTGTGTAATTTGCTACGTAATGGTTGTCGACTTTATTATTGTCCCCATTGTATAATCCCAATAGTATGCATAGAAATGATGTCTGTGTTCAGTGTCATTTCAATTTCATTTTTTGAATTCTCATGTTACAGAAATGAATTTTTTCCTATTGACATTTTCAATTTGTAACACAGAAAAGAAGTTTGAAGAGAGGACAAGAAAGAAAACCAACAAAAAGAAAATTAATTTAAGTGAACTGTGTGCATGCACATCTAATATTACGTGAGTGTGTGTGTGCATACGCTATTTAAACAACATACTCAAAAGCTATTAACATTCCATTCGACAATAATCTTAAAGAAAA
>JANTFA010135756.1:0-23140 GCA_026413405.1 Phytosciara flavipes
ATGGTGCTAATGCTTTTTGAAGTTGCTTCTCCTGTTTTCGATATTTTGCTCGTCTATTTTGAAACCAGACCTTTTTTTTGTGGAAACAATTGTGGTTTTTATATAAAGATAATTTCGTTTTTCGTTGGAAGTGTAATTTTTCATTTATAACTCGAACAAAACAAATTAAATTGTCAGTTTAGATCAATGTAAGTCTATTTCTAAAGTTGTCAGAGAAGTTTATATGGAATTTCAGCTTTTACCGACGTAAAATTCGGAGATATGTTTCAAGCGGTGTATAGAGAACGGTGAATTTCCCAAACGAGAAAGCAGGATTTTTGTCGCAGAAATGTTCCTGAGTCTGGACCCAAATATCTTCTGCAAAATATGTATTTCACAAAGAGCCAATGAAAAAACGTACCCAAGCACCTAGCGTAGCAACACTACATAACATTGCATTCACACGAAGCACAACGCGAAATTGACTCACTACATGCTTAACACTAACGGTAAAGCAAATTGTTCCAGAGCTCCATGAGTAATGTACTATTCTGCAACGGTGTTGCAAAAATTGCAGTGTTTCATTGATCATTTGAGTTGTTTCTGCTCTGTTTCTCTACATTTTGTTTACTGCCACTAGTGACGAAACATTGAATGGCGAAATGGATTTTCAATTTTCTGTCGCTCCTTTTGAGCCATTGACCGTAAATAAAAATCGTGCCTTCACCGAATTCCGAACACCCTACACCAAAACCCAATATTTATGGTAATTGTTAACCTTGAACTGCTGAGCACTCTAATAAGTAAGTCTAATTTATTTTCAACCATTCTAATTCAATTACGGCAAGATGACTGGAACAATTTTCATATACACTTTTCGTCACGATGTTAGTTCTTGCCTATTTTTTGGCAACCACCTCAGTAATAGTTTCTTATGCAACAAGTTGTGAAATGGAATTGTTCCTGCTGGTGTTGGTTATTCATATTCATAGTTTGAAATATCAACTAACCAAATTAAATATGATAGTCATGTGATAGTTAACTATCAAATGCATGACTTGCAAGTAGGTAAGCTGACAGAATAATTGGATTAGTCGGTGAGTACTGAGTAGCTCCATCACAGTGTTAAACATTCCAGTTGACAACTACCACTACTAACTACCAAATTGATACTAAATTTGATATTTCTCATATCAACTATTGAGAACTAGTCTGTTGGTTGAACAGACAACCGATGGACGGACGAAAGAAGTGTCCACAAAATGGTTGATTTTTCAAAGAAAAACGACCTAAAAAGTAGAAGGAAGCGGATGACGAAAAGTCGCGTCATTCATGATTAGTATACGCTTTAAAAGAACGAGTAGGACTTCCGATTATTACTGTGCACTGCTTTCGTTTTGTAGGAAACTTCTACCTAATATGAATTATATAAACATTAACAGTGAGAAGCAAGGAATGCGAGAAGACGCCAAAAAAACATTTAAATTAAGAGATAGAAAAAGAATAAAATCATGGAAGTCTGACGACTAACTGCGAATGGATGTACTACGTTTTTTTTTCCTTTTTAAAGAGGAATTCCAAATGAGCTATTCGTCACAGATTGTACTTTATACTTTTTGAATGTTGTAAAAATAATACATAAAATCAACCTATTTGCAATGTGTGTATAAACACACACAGCATACACACAAATTCGAAGTAGAAATGCTAAAGACGAAAGCTTGTACAACAAATTCTTCTCTTTTTTTTCATCTGGTTGTAAGCACAAGGGATATGCTTTACGAGTCTATACCATCAAATGGATACGTAATGCAATTACTCCGCCCCGAAATTCCACAATTTCTCATTCCAATTTCTATTTTCAGTTCAATTTCTTGTATAAATCTATACACAAACGTCGGTACATATTTGCAATGAATATAGAGGCCCCCGTCTATCGTATATCTATATATTCTGCGTACTTTAATATTAACATGAAAAATGGCGACAAAAACAACAACAACAAAACCCCCTAATATAACAAAATGTATTACGATAGCTAGATATATATATATGGGTACCATGGAGGAATAGCTGGTGCTATACACATAGCTTCAGAGAATCTTAGGGTTATATGTGCTCAGTGCTTACGACAAAGAAATCCCTCATCTCATACCCTAATTTATCTTTTACATCTCTAAACGTACAGAAATACACATAATGTATAGTTCTATGTACTACATAATGTATATTCCATTAAAACGTATATGAATGTTTCACATCTTCATTCTCAATCCACAATCCCCATACTAAAATCCACCCCACATAAGTTAGTCACTCCGGTGTGTGTTATAGGGACTCGAGATCGACAGAGACGAGAGGGGTGGAACTTTAAGAGAATGTATCTACGTATAGTGTGTACAATCCATGGTATGTTATTATGTACAGCCGAGATATTCCACATACCCAAAAAAAGAAGAAGAAGAAGTTAATTCATGATACGCGAGGGTGGATTTTTATGATAATAAATAATTACACAGTTTGTGTGTGTGTGTGCGAACAAAATGCAATATGTCGCTGTCGATGTAGATCCAATAAATTGTATTTTGTGTCTCGATTATAATCAATGTAACTTTCACTTCAGAGGTGTCTCGACCCGACCCGATTCCTTTTTATCAGGTTTGAGTAGGGTCGGTTTTCCAAAAATTCAATCGGATTGGGTAGGGTTTTCTCAGTGCTGTCGGCAGACTTAAATCATTAAAAACATTAGAAACTTTTATGAGTTATCAAAAGTAATGTCCTACCATCCCAAATACACCACCAAAATTGGGGAAGGGTATAGGAACTAATATTGACTCATAAAAATGACTAATTTTCGCGTTATTATGGTTTTCAATCTACTGACAGCGCTGTAGAAGCGTGACGTAATAAAGTGAGTGATACTCGGAAGTCTCAGCACCTTGGCTTCTGATGGGCCTGTTGTGCATCCCACATCTTCTCGTGCTTTTCGTACTTCGGACGTACTTTGGGTGAAATGTATGGAGTTATGGTGGACTGTGTAAAGTTACCTAAGAAATTTTTACGCTTCATTACAACGGCTGGACCGCTGGAAAGTCGCAGAAGTGTTCGAAATAGTAATGAGCCTACGACTTTTCGTTCACATCATGTTTGTGTCTCCGGTTCCCAAGTAGACATGGCCTCACATGGAAATTAAGCGCCGGTTGCCGACCCTAATATGAGACGCAACATGCACCGACACACTCGCTCCGAGTAGCCTAGCATTCAGTGTGAGATCGGCCGGTGGTGCAGCAGACGACAAGGTACGAAGGAAAACCAGTGAATATGATTCAATTATAAATCAGAACTACCATTTTGTGCCTTTTGCGGTTGAGACCATGGTTCGGGTCGGGTGTCGAAAAAACCTCGGCCCGCTCACCTCTATTTCACACTTCAGACTTTGAACGAAAAATGTCGCTTCTGATTGCCAATTTTTTTATACCCATCTCGTATCCATCAAATCAACAATAGCCGAAAAAAATGCTGTGACTTGCCTAGATGTCTTCTACACAGAGTTATGCGTTTCAGATGCAGAGCGGTGAACATTTTTTTTTATTTCTCTTTCTTGATTTTTTTTTGTTTTTCCCTTTAATATTGAATTTTCTATAATTTCCGGAATACGGTAAGGAGGCAACGAAGAAAACAGAAAATAGTAACTGGTTTTCGAAGCGCTGAAGCGAAAAATTGAAAATTTAGTTTTCTGTTTACGGCTTTTTTGTTGCGTCTCAAGGTGCTCACGCATTGATAATAAATTGGGGGAGTGCGAGATGAGATTACACAACAAGGAATGTTCACGTTTTTAGTATAGAAATAAACATTGAGTTTTTACGATCCTCAAATCATTAGGGAGTCGTGGCAGAGGACGTGATTTAACAACCAGACTTGCGTACTTTGTTTTACGTTGTAAAATGTCACCAAGTTTTCTGTTACCCGGAGCTAAAAACTTTCATTGTTGGGTCTAGTTAGTAAAGTTGTAAGTGCGTTCACTCAACATTGTTGATCGAAGTAACAATGAAATGAAGATTCCAAACTACCAACGTGTCTAACCATTGATTCTTAATCATTGAATCTGTTATACTGCTCTTCGTCTAGTAATCTTTTACTTCATTACAGACCAACAGCCTCCGCTTTTAGGTTTTTGAGTTTTGTTTTCAGGCTGTCAGACAGCAGACAGTTCTCACGAGATTTTGTCAGTTATCTCATTTTCTCTTCCTTTGGGTACAGTCCTTTCGATTCACTATGAAAAGTTGACATGTTGGGGGTTTTCATTTTGTCAGTTTATAATTTACAGTTAAAATTGTCAGGATATTTTTTCCCGCTCATTTGGGCACAAGATCAGAGATTAGTACTTTAAGCAGTCAGTCTGACATCATGACGAAAAGTCCTCAACTTGGTGATTTAAAAAATGTCAGGATATCATTCCTCTATTTCTGAAAACAATTTCGTAGTTTACCATAACGTTTTGCTATATAAGCATTGTTTGTCTTTGTTGTCGCTGTCAACAACAGTCAAATAAGTCGTAAGTCGTATAGCATTTTCTGTACTTTTTGGTTATGTCTGTACCGAAATACACTGAAAATTACCGGCATGATTGCGTTTCTGTTCTAGTAAGACGCGTGTGGTTCCATAAAGTGATAACCAACATTGAGAAAATCGTTACTTCATCATAACAAAAAATGAAAATATTCAGCCGATGAGCTATGGCGCTCAAATTTAAATCTCGAGATAGAGCTAGCTTTGAAGTAACGACGCCAGATGACATCGTGCACCATCATTTCAGTATAATTCACTAAACCCAGTTTTACCGAAGATTGTACATATTAAAAGTCAAAATAGCTCGGCTCATCACCCCAACATATCAAGTTGAATGACTAGACTGACAATTAGAAAGAAATTCCGAAATATGAACTTTTCAAATGTGTTCTTCAACTCGACTGTTCTAGTTGAGTTGTAGCTGATCGTCATTTTACAATGACAAACTGATTCCGTTGGAGTGTATCTCTCAAGATCTCAGTTTGTGCTACTGTTTTGAGGCGTAAGAGTGACCGCTATGAAAGATAAAGATGGCTTATTCAGCTCACCAATGTTTTTGAGTTTAACGGTGAAGAAACATCTATCAATAGCGTTCTGTAACGCATGAGCGACAACAAAAATTTTCAGTCCTTCTGCAGTGACACACAAGGACTTACGACACTCTTGCTCTTTTTTTTACTGATGTGTTTGACGATGATTGCTCAACAATAAGACTTACATTAAGTGACACTTGTCGCTCTGAACATTTTAAGAGTTTGCTCAAAGTATATCAAATTCGAAACCTAAACAAAAATATTTTTTCAATAACAAAGAGCATGTCGACCGAGTGCAATTGGGAATTAATCAGAACGATAGATCTCGCGATTCGGATAGTATTCGGTACGAAATATAAATTAGAAATGCACATTGGCCAGACATTGACTCGCTTTTTTGCAAACAAAGTTCAGGTTTGGTGGCGGTTCTTTTGCCATTTTCAATCGAAAATGAAATCAAAAACTTCTCTGGTGTCGGTAGATAAAATTGAAAGAAAACTGGCTTCAGTTTCCAAAACATTGAATTATCAGAGTCATTATTCTATTGCCATGCTCGTAAGGAGTATACATTCAATATATATGTACTGCATATACACACCCAACACTTCATTGAAGGTTGCAACATTGCTGCATACACACACACACATCCTGTACATAAATTCAAAATATTTCCCCTTCATTCCACCCGTCTTTTAAATAAAAATTCCGAAATAAAAACATTTGATTGAATTACGGACTTATAACAGTACTTCATTGTTGGTCCTTACATCCATAATATGTATCCTGTTGTCTTTTAACCATGGGGTGAACAACTGTCACTTTTTTCTTTTCCTTTTTTTCCGAGCCCTTCTTTTGTTAAATTGAAACGGTGGTGTTAGGTTTACTAATTGTGGGTGATTTTCATTCAAATTGGGTGAAAGTCTTCAGAAGTGAATCGTCAATCGAATATTTGAGTTGTCGTTTGGGACAATGTGTCGAATTGTTTCTTTATTTTATGTAGAATGAAGGACGAATGTATAAAAACTTACTTGTATCCTCGCTTCGTTTAATTTAGTCGTTCTTGCTAGTTCTTCTCTACAATAAATATCAGGGTAATGTGACTTTGCGAATGCAGCTTCCAATTCGGCTAACTGTTCCTATTAAACGGAATTTACAACAATAACTTTGTTACGATGATGAATGCAAAGATTTCTTTATTTGACTTAAATACCTGAGTAAACGTTGTCCGGTGCCTTCTTCTAGCTGGAGTGGGACATGAAGCTGTGGTTGGTGTGTGTCCGGCATGTTGAGGTAACGAGGAAACTCCACTTCCGGGCGAAGATACACCACCGGAAACGGACGAAAGTCCACTATTTGGTTCAGGCTTTAGTTTCTTAAATGCACCTTCCGCTATATTAATTGGAAATAGAGTTTCGGGTCAGTGTTGTTGTTGTTGTTGTTATTCGGCAGCCATACTCAATGCGAATTCAATTTCATATTTTATATTACAATATCGTTTATATAAACTTAAGGTTTTGCTACATATCGTAAACCATTTGACCGAAGACGAGGTCGACATCAATTCGATTTACATTAGAGGTAATTTCATTTCCTCAAAAATCCTTTTGCAAGCCACAAATTTTGCTTTCTCGTTAAACGATTTTGTAAATTCATATCGAATATATGTCTAGATATGTCCCGACAAACGATGCTATGTGACTGGATGGGGAACACACATGGACATGGACACATGTGATGATTTGACTTGCGTTTACGTAATAGCAATTTTTTTTAACAATGAGGTCACATGCAAAAAAAGGTCACTTTATCGTTTGATGCTGTGAGTAAACAGTAGGGAAAATCGGCGATTTCTATATCGAATTGGGGTTCATTGTTTTGGGCTATTTTGTAATGATTTAACAATTCGCTGATTGTGGTGGATGATAAGGACTTTTCTTGTAATGTTTTTAAGTACATTAATTAATGGTAACCGCTGACAGCAGATCACGTCTGCTGATCATAATGATCGAACGGAGTATTAGGAACTGACTCATTCATCACTCCACAGAACACCTATCCGTGCAGATAACAAAATTTGAGATTATTGTTTTTATATGCTTCTGCGTTACTTAGGGTCGAAAACACATTTAAATCTCAAATATTGGATCACATGAGCATATATGTGAGTACTTTTACAGTGAATGATTAAAAATGTGTCCCGTGTTGTGCGCTAAACGCCCGAGGGGTGGACCACTCTCAGATAATCACCAAATAATCATCAAATAATCCAAATAACCACCAGACCAAAAAAGAGTGGTTCACGCCTTGTAAGCGCCTACCAAGGACCATAACTGTTGATGTTTATAGACTAAGAAATTGTTTTGAAACTGCTCGTTATCAAGACTATGCAAATGACATTAGTTGGCGTTACGATGGCCAATGAGATACCCAATGCCCATGTAACTGTTGGACTATAATCTGAGTTCCATCTATTTTCATTTTACATCTCACTCGTCAACTTGATCACTTGTACAAAATGCAATTGAATTGAGTTAAGAACAATAGAACTTAAGTCCAATTATGGCCTCGCTACTGCTCAAATTTTGGTTTACTTAAAAAGTTAATATCAAAAGCTTGCCGCTAAGGTATGCTTGAAAGAGGTGCCAATGTCTACAAATGGCTTGGCAATTTCAAGGATCTGGGAAATGAATGTTTACAAAAGTCCGCAACACCAAATGTAAATATTGATGACGTTATCTCAACGTTTAAAAAACAAACAGCAGAATTGGTAACGACCGGAATAATGCGTCTAAAAATCGGATTGGACACCCTGTGCGAAGCCATATTAAATTTAAAAAAAAAACTCCAAGTTTAATGGTCAATGGATGCAACGTCATTCCAGAAGTGGAAATATTACATATTGATGCATTTGAACACCAGTTAAAGATCATATCTTTTAATGAAGCAAACGAAACATTTGACCATCTTTAAAAGATGGACGGACTTTACAAGATGGCGAAAGTGATTATGGAGAATGTATGTCTCCCAAGCTTTAAAAACCAAACGATCCAAACTATAAGTGAAAAATTCGTAGCACCGAATGAATCGATGAACGATTTTACCAACTGATGTAGCTCTTCTAAGGATAACGACTCGGGCTCCATCAGCATGAGCCATATGGAATGAGTCATATGATTTTGAAAGAAATGATGAATTTGGGCCAAAGTTTATACACAAAGAAACTGGACAAAAGAGATTGATTTCTTCAGTAAAGTTCAAAAGACAGACATTTAAATTAGGAAATGTTTCGTTCTTATCCGAAACATTTCTGATACTTGTAAGAAAAATCGACAAAGTACCTCAATATCAAATCTTGCTATAACTCAAGTCCAAAGTATTCATCTAATTTTGCACTGAAGAACTAACATTAAAAAACTGACTGTGAGAAAAGTGCGACAATGTTAAATGATAAAAAAAAGAATTTAATTTGATCTCAGCAAAGTCTACATTTATTTTTCATTTTCTGTTTATATCGAACCAATTGTATAACATACCAGCAGACAAGATAAAAACAAATCAAGAACAGAGTCTCAGCGCACGCGCCAAAATTTTTATTCATCATCCTAACATACACAATCATTTGAAACTGAAAATTTTCATCAAATATGAAGCACGTAAATGTAGGATTTCTCACTACAAAAATTTAAATTGTGTCATAATTTTGAGCACCACTAATTTGTTAGTTGGCATGGAGTTTCAACCAAAGGGAGAGCTTTGAAGCATTCGAAAGCAATAAATTTAAACAAAAAATTGGGCTCTGTAGTCAGTGTTGAATTTATCGAAATCAAATTTTGGATATTGAATTGTAAAACCGTCGGCTTAGAATTTCTATTGAAAATATAGCACCAAATAAAATTCTGCCGGCCTGCTAACCTGGAGTATGGCCACGGCGTGGCTTGCATTCATCAGTGTATTCAGTAAAGGTTGTAGAGGAGTAGCAATAACTTGAAAGCAGTTTCGTTATGTAATTTTCTCTACCTACTAGTGCTAAAATACCGCCACTTCGCCACGTGTTTCTGACATCTGACGCCTAATACATGAAAATGTCGTTCCTAACTTATCCTAAGAGGCTGTTTCAGTGAATTTGATTCGAAACTCACCTCTCGATGCAAACCTCTTATTCTCCAAAAATAACCTAAGAAGTAGCACATTACGTCCCTGCTTCCAAATTGTAGTTTTGACGAGTGAGAGAGTCAACACAACCATTTGATAACAGTGTTATATACTTCACGTACTGTCTTCTTCTTCCTCGCTTTATTTTTGCTTACGACTAGTGTTTGCAAAATTTGGCATCTTGACTTTCAGGGTCAGCGTTTGAATATTTAATTTAATTCCATGGCCAGTAAATGTTTCTCATTGATCGTGTTACGGGTCTCGCATTCGCAATTTAATCCTTCTCTTCTTGTGTTAGTCCGATTCGCTTTTGGCCGGCCCAACAGTGCTCTGGTCTTCCCCTTTTACTGACTTTAGGAATGTCTATCGAAAGAACTTTTCTCGCCACATTGCTTTCATCGTGGGAGTAGACTTTATCAAACCACTCATTTCTTTTGTTCTCTCTTGATGTGATCCAACTTTGTGACGCTAGGCTAAGGGATTACGTTGGATGCGGCGTGAGTCATTCATTATAAATGAAGGATCAATTTTGTCATATGAGTTCAAACTAACGATTCTCATAAATCGTCCAGCATCCAACGTAGTTTATTTTGACCGCTGTCCCATTCAGAAAGTTGTTATTACATTCACACATAATGACCAGGCCACACGTACATGTAATGTGAACTTTCCGCATGGGATATCGATTGCATGGTGTACATCTAACGAAGAAAGGTTTTTGATTGAGGCTTCATGCATTGAAAAGCACTAGAGACAGTCTCGACTATTGGAAGTGAAAGCAACCTTATAACCTATAGTGAAACATAAGATCAAGCTAGCGAAGTGGATTTTGACTTCAGGTTGGAATAACTGAGCAGATCATTAAATAGACAGATAGAACGAAAAATGTCATAAATCTTTCTAACAGAAAGTTCGTAACAAAACTACGGCCACCAAAAAAATGAGAAAATTTTCTCGACTGAGGTTCGAGGCAAGACCAGCTTCAGGCACGCTTGAGTTAAATCAAGTGTCCAATAACCTGACCAAAGCCAAAACGACGTAGTAAGAATTGTATTGCATAAGATTAAACAACAGTCGGACCGGACCTAGGTTACACTAGGGAAATAATCTCCAAAGACAATCTCTCATTTCATTTACATCTTACAACCAAAAATTCACTCCAATTGCTTAAGTGGGATAATTTATGTAAACCATTCCTAAATGACCGCTAAAATTATATTTCATCCGTTCATCTCGTTTGTCAAAATTATGTTACGTTTTATGTATAATGATACCAAACGACGACGAAGTTCAAAAGCTTTAAAATGGGATAATTTTCTGTACATTTCTAATATGGGCTTGGGAAATATGGCATTCACCAGATTATATTAGAGATGCAAATTTTCGAGTTTAAGTCTATGTAATTACAAATGTCCGTGACAGACGATTTTCGGCATATTATGTGCTCCGTTTTATACCATGTTAACATCGAGGTTCAAATGTATGCTAATTTCTTGGTCCAGGTAGTCGGTCTGAATTGTAGTATATTCTCATTGCATAATGTACACGAAGTGTATTTACTGTGTAGCAGCAACTTTGTGGGCTAATTATCTCATTAATACGGGAAACGGTAACTTTTGCATCATGGATCCCATAGATCTGAATGCATAAATTTCATCTAATTAACGACTGAATATTTCAACGCGTGTGTTTGTATTCGGTGCGGTGCCTTTTCAAGTTTCGTTTCGTCAGGCAAGAAATTTTAAATGAATTTTATGGTCACTTCTTTCGGTATGACTTTCGCACAATGATACAAGGAGAAATTAAGAATTTTCAGATGAAATACTTGAATCGAGGGTTTTTAAGCGTTTCTAAAAGAAAGGCAGACCAGGTAAAAATGAAACTTTTGATTCTGGTCATTAAGTTAAATTGTTGTTGCATAAGATAAGCACGAAACCCCCATTAAATGTCGCGCCGCAAATAAGCTTTTTGTTTTGCTGGAATTTCTTAACATCAATGTGTTTGAAATACAAAGCTTAAAAAAGTTTATTGACTGCCCTATGCGGAAGTTGACCAATACGTATCGAGGAGTATTTTTGGTTCAGTTCGCGTGAATACTTACGTGAGGCGTCAAGGACGAAACAATTTTGTTGTACTCGCACACTCATTCGTGTGTTTTTGAGCAACTTGTTTCAGCGACCAATGTTTTTCGACAACTGTTATACCGAAGCTTTTTGCTCAAAGCCACGCTTGTGAGTTTGCTTTTATTACAAACTGGTTCTCAGCAGCATCTAATGCATACCTCTATGAAATGTAGCATGCCCAGTAGGAGCAGTACATAAATTTTGACGCATCCAATCATCCTGTCGCATCAGTAATATAATTATCGGATCTATTACTTCTTCAGATAAAAGTACTTTCAAATGATGAATGCAAAATCTTTTACTTCAGTTGTTGGAACATGAATTTCGGTATAAAATATCGAACTACTTTTGTTCGTAATACCTCAGTGAACATATATTAGAGGGAATCGCCGTGTCATACAAATGGAACAGCATGAAATATGTATCTAAAATGACCGGTGTCGCCATCATTGGGAGCAACAACGTCACTATGATTTATAGTCTATGAAAACGTTCATAGCTACTATATGTTGCCGTTTAGTTGAAGCCCCCGGTCATCTTAGATAAAAAATTTTTGCTAATTTTTATTTGGACATTTTCCATACGGCGATACACTCTAATATACGTACACTGGTCAATACGACGTCCGTTAAAAGGTAGTTGGAATCGACAATTATGCTGCATTTTCCACTGTTTAGGCTATGGTAAAGGCTATGGTAAACATCCGATTACAATAGCGATTTAAGTTGCCAGTGCAAGAGTTCGATTCTCAACCGTTATAGTACCGAATAAAACCGATTGTCAGTCAGACATGGTGTTCGTGGAAAACGCTTTTACACGGCTTGGCGGCAAAGATATTGTTGTGAGACGCTGGCATTCTACTCCTACTAGTTTCGCTCCTATGTACATACCACTGACTCAGTAAAAAAAATTCGGTAATGAAAAGATCTCAAAGTAGTAGAACTACAATCAGCGAAACTAGTAGAATAATGATCTAAGCCTCTGACACATCAAGGGTTGTTACGGCGCGGCGAATTAGTATAAACATCTAATACAAATCTCGGCATAGTGGTCGATCTCAACAATTGGAAATTCTTCATGTGTGTTAGGCACAACATCATTTTATTCTGAAATCCTTTTTGGCGAATAAAAAAATGTCTCTCTTTCAAGTATCACCAACTTACATAATTTGAAAACATTGTAGACCATGAGATGTCTCACATTTACCATGTCATTTACTGAAAAGTTTTCACTTCTATGAACACATTTCCATCGAAAAATTTCACTTTTCCATTGCAACCCAAGTGACAACAGAAATGGTACTTATAAAAGGGGCATATGTTAACTGTGAAATTAAGAGCTCTATTAAAAACTCATAATCAACTATCAAATTGAGAGGGTCGTCGGCTGTACTTATTATTATTTAATAGTGCCGCATGAAAAGGGTGAGTTCGAGCATTTGGAACACATATGCAGGTTCTTTACAAAACTGATTCTGTATCCGATTTCACTTGACATTTTATACAAGAGTTTTTATGAACATATGAAAGAGTGTTTTTCGAAAGCAATAAATTGACACCGTTCGGGATTGAATTTCAAAAATGTGAAGAAAAAAATCAAAATCTCTCTGTGATATAAACAACAATATCAATTTTGCTGTAAATGATTTAATCGATTTTGTGTAATAATTAGGTGTAACGGTATTAAACTATGCAGTAAATGCAACCTCATCTGACCACAAATTTAGTAGTTTTTCCCACGTAGTATGACCCATGAAAAAAATTCTAAAAATAGAAAATTCAATGTTGTCCCATAAACTAATTATTTGATAATTTTGAAAAACGGCCACCACTAATTTCGTTATGTACCGGTCAGTCGTTAAATAATATTGTTGTTTATGCTGGATGTTATATTGGTATGAACGCTAATTCAGCAAGATTTATCAGCAGTCCAATTTCATTTTTTCTTTCGTTCGTGAACTCAATAAATTAAGGACTTTGTCCAGGTATCATTTGGTTGACACACATAAATGGGTTCGGATGGGTTACACACATTGTTTGAAGAAAACGGGGACCCCACCTTGCAAAAACTTTAAGACAAGTATCTGACATCACAACGTGGGAAATGTAAAGAAACAAATTTTCAACATCCACCGAAACCCGTTTCACCGAACAATCCACTCTTAGAGCTCGTTCAGGAACGAAATTCCTTTCACTGGAGCCTGGAGTTGCTTCGTTAATTTTAACATTACAGCCCTTTTATTCACGATGTATTTTGGTAGTGAATGAAGTGAGAACTGTCATGAAAGATATGGTTTTCGTGGTAATTAAGTGAGAATGCATAGAAATAAATTTGAAATTTTTATGAATACAATTTTTTGTGTGTTAACTGAGTTAAACGAGAGATGTCAGAACAGCGTAATTAGTTTGACTTTGCTCAAATTTCACAATGAACTTTTCGTTTCTGAGCTCTTCAAAGGGTTGAGGAAAAGCGTGTAAAATACTTGTGATGCCTCGGAACATCAACATTCATACGAAAGCTTTCTAGTTATTCATCGCAAATAATTATTACACGCAATGTATTGCAATCGAAAAAGGGAGCGGGATGTGACTTTTGTATCTACTTATTTTTGAAACAATACACCGATCTGCTGTATGCATTGTGAACAGAAAAGCTAAAGAAAAAGATCGCTCAGACATTCAACACTTACAGACATTTCAAGGGATATGATCAATTACTCTGAAAAAAAAAACCAACTGAATTCCACTCCAATGGAGTGACTCCATATGAAATATACTACTTTATTGCATGAGCGAAAACGAGACAACCACATATGACTGCTTTGACAGCAAATGAATAATGTTTGACTTAGCGCTCTAGGGAAGTAATTATCTGTCAAAGCAAATCGTGAATGCAATAAATTACCTTTATTGCATTCGCGCGGTGATTTCTCCTCATTATTATTGTCCTAGGAATATAAGCTGACATTATTAACTTGTGACAGTTCTCCTGTCATTCAGCTAAATCGGTTTTTTTCTTTTTCGCTCATGCAATAAAGCATTGTATTCTCATATGAGGGGAATCTCGGCAAGCCTCGATTGTTCGTGTTCCCCTCATATGAGAATAAAGTACTATTACTTGCAAAGCAGATGTCTTTCTGCAGTTTAAAGTCAGATAGCAGTTCTTTCGAAACTATCAAAAAATTGGCCGTCTATTCATAAAATACAATACGGTTATATGCAGTAGTGGCGTTTGTGAAAGACTTTTCAGTTCAGCGAAATTTGGTTTCGCAATCAATTTAACAACAAAAGTAATAGATTGATTTACTAATTGTTAAACGGGTGGCTGTTGTTGAAAGGAAACAACTCCTTTCCGACAATTACGAAAACCTTGCCTTGTTAACCTTGTTAACCCTCAAAATGTTTGTTGAGAATTGCCTTATTGCCTTCTTGCAGTCCAAAAAAGAACATGTCCCTGAAGTTTAGGCCAATTTTAAATTGATCAAACTATTACAAAACTCTGGTTAAAAGATTACTTCAAAAAATGTATTCTTTGGGTTTCCTTCCAGGGCGTCAAATATGCAGCACAATTTCTCAATGTTCGGACCCTAAAATTCGTTCAACACTAGGTCTTGAGTTGATAAAAAAAGTTTCTTCCTTCAAATTTAACACTTAATTACAGTTCCATGTATCACATTTATTCCCAAAATCACATAATTCAAAACTACTACTGGCGGATTCAAGTCAACACCAATAATAACGTTGAGAATTTAATGTTTTATGAAATCCAACCCAGTCAATAAAACAGTCAATAAAACATTCAATAGTAATTCAATGTAACAAGAAGACACAATAAATTGTGTCGACAATTGTCGAAAATCCAACGTATGATTTGTTCATCAATTGTATCAAATCAAAAATACTCCAAAAAAAAAAAAATCAAAATGGAACTTTAGCTAGACCAGCAAAACGATTCTATTGGTGAAATTGAAAACAGGTTCCTTCCTTCCCAAAGCCATCTTTGCTTGAAATGTAGGAGCCTGAAATTCACTTCATTTGGGGATCTGTTGTTATCCTATACGCTGGGACTTTTGTCATGTACCGACGGGCGGAGAAAAATTTCAATAAAGTTATTGTTGCAGTAAGGCTAATTTTTTCTTTGCACGTAGAGCAGTGAGAATTCTAAAGAAAATGAACCGTTTTTTAAAACAAAGCCTTATTTACAGCCAGTTTAAATGAGGATCGCCAACCCGATTACTAACGTCCATCAATTTCTTGAACTCTCACTGGTTCCAGAACTCAGCGTAGTTTTATTTAAAAAAAAATTAATTATCGGTTGAGGAAGAGTATGTTAAGTTAAGCCAACTAAAATCTTTCTTGAATATTTGCAGTTAACAATTTGTTATATGAGGGAACAGAGATATGTCTCCTCATGATCGCTGAACGAGTCTCAGATTCTTAAAGCAGAGAAATGTGCACGTTTTGTTTCCTTAATCAAAGGATAAATAAAAGGAACTAAATTGGAGTTACCATTTGGAGATTATTTTTTTTACAATTTTATTAATCCTGAAGATTTCTTCAGCAGCACAAGAATGGGCTTTCAGTTAATTAGATAGGTATTCAAGTTCAAGCCATCACTTCCAATAAAGAAAGTTCAGTAAAGTACAGTTTCACTTTTCGGATTATACAAAAAGATTAACGTCTGCCAAAGACTGCGTGTTTTATTGTGTGAAATACCTCTCATAGCATCGGATATATTCCTTTGAATCCAAAACTGTCTCTTTCCATGTACACAATCAAACTCTCCGTTTCAAAGGTATACCCGGAAACTAACATTCTATTCACACATTCAATTATAATCCCATACGCGTGGCACTTCATTAATAAGTTCCACAACAAAAACATTTTGTATCAACAGAATCCTTTAACAAATAACCAAATGGTCATTAATCGGATCGACCATTCATCTAACAAAAAGGATTAAACCTTTGCGTTTTCTACATAATTGTACTCAATCATCTGTCCATCTGAAAGTGACCATTGACCATCGTACACAATGCCTTATATAGGGAAGACCACTCACAACAATGCATGCAAAACATTTCTCATTGAATGATTTCTCATCTCACCTGTTATCGAATGATCGGCTAATCGTGATGGAGGCGTGTGCGCTGGAGTATGATGATGCGATGATGTATCACCAATTCCAGATGTCGACAATCCTCCATATAATGCACTGAAATCCTCTGGCGTATTACTACATTTACGTTGGCCGGAATTTTTGTTATCCGTACTAACCGACGACCGAACGTCTTGTGATAATCCTAAAAGGCGATTCTCATGCGACGATATTCCCATCAGGCGATTGTCTTGCAGCGACATAAATTTCGTATCCTGACTATGCTGTAGATTACCATGAGACAGAGCGTGATCTTCGAGCAGTCCTTGTTGCAAGCCTAACAGTCCACCGACCAGATTCGGTCGTAGTTCATCCATTAATTTGCCTTGACCACCCGATCCTGCTGTAAAGTTTAATTGACGACTGAAAATAGCTGGGAATATATTGAATTGTTGCGAATCCGGACTCGACGAACTGATACAAAGATTTTGACCGCCGGTGGTCGAAGCACAGCCACTACTGCCACCCCCGGCTCCAATACAGTTGTTTTTGAAATCCAATTTGGTGCCGAATAGCTGCTGCTTTTGGGATAATGTCAGGCTGTTATCCAGTGACGATGTTAGGTCCGTTGGCAGATACAGTTTGAAGCTGTTGTAGTTAATTTTATCGAAATATTCACAACAAATTCTCGGCAGTACAGGGCCGAGCTTTTTCTGGAATTATTCTACTACTTCTTCAGATTTCGGTCGATATTAACATATTCCGTATGTGGCATATCCTTCATATAAGTTAATCGAGAGACTCTCACACAATAAACCGAACGATAAATTTCAAGAAAAACAAAAAATTTCAAAAGACAAAACTCTATTCACATCGATCATTCATTATCCTTTTCCATTCACAAATTTTATCACCACACAAAACGCAATCCCTTTCCAATCCAATATAATAATCCGCAACACAATCACAAGAAAATACCGCACGATGATATGATTCCACTTAGCTTGCAAATTAAATAATTAGATAAAAACACTCAAGGACATAACAATATCCTTTTGATTTCTTATCACAAGTTTACGGAACTGGATTAAAACTGTACGGATCAACTGTCGGTCGGACTAAAAATGATTTCGGAGAGTAACAAAATTATCATGTGCACAACAGAGTGCAGACTTGCTCCCTGATATGAATCGGAACGGATATACTGTGTTCAAATTGGCGAATGTCTACATTAACATCAAATAGAAACAGCAATAGCCAAATCTAAGCATCTGGTGGCCCGCGAAAAGGGAGACAAACATAACAACTGTCATTTCGACGAATATTTTCCACACAACATGTGTGGATACTCTCTCTTCATATGGCCTTTCAAAGTGCTTAATCCATATCGTTCCATGTCAGAAATGTTTTTTCAGCTGACTGTACCAGATGAAAGGCACAGATTGCTTGCGCTGTGCCTCTTTTTCAAGCACGCTGTTCAACCCTTACATTCAGCCAATCCCATCGAAGGTATTTATCCCCTCCTGTTGCTATGGTCACCAATCATATAAGCGGGGATATGCATGCATATATATACACACGACGTTCCAACCATATAGATATACGTTCCACGAAGGGATGAAATTGTGTTTCGTTTACTATTGCAAAATGGTGGTTTATATATTTGTGTGTTTAGAGCCTGCTAGCTATTTTATGACGTGATATTGTCGAAATATATTTTTGGAACGGGAATTATACAACACACACAGCAACAACAACAAAAAAATCTTTTGTTTTATCTGGGAAGATAGAGATATGTCAATTTTGTGTATAACATTAGAAAATTGTAGTTTTCTGGGATGGGATCGTTGGGATTCATTGAAAGAAAAGTTTTTTCTTTTCTTCCTTCGTCTTTTCGTTTCGAATAATGTTGATAGAAGTTAAATAGCATGAATACTAAATGCGAAAGAAGGACCATAAAGAGAAGAAGGAATAAAAACCTTGAGTCTACTGGAGAAAGCATTCACAATTTTCTTTAAGTTTCCATTTTTAATGCTTTAACCGGTTACTACCGATTAGGTAATTTCTCAAAGATGAATATCATGTAGGTAGCTTGAGTGTTGAAAAGTTTCGATGGAAAAGTGAAACTTTTAAACTTTGATTATTCGACGCTTCTATACAAACCTGACGACTAACAAAATAATGGAACTGCTGAAACTTTATTCCTCAACATTGTGAAAAAAAAAATGTTGAGTTCACTTACAAGGTACAAGGTGTAAGTGTGGTACATTGACAAATGCGAGTAGACATGGATGACAGTAAATTCACATTGTTGACAAATCAAAAACATTTTTCTCAACTAATTGAAAAGTATAAAATCCGTTGTGTTAACGCATAACGTTGTGTGTAACTCGGTGACAAATGATATGATTTGCACACCAAACACAATGTTAATTGTTACAGTCGGCCAACGGCCTCGAGCCAGCCTTTATCAATCAATCGGTTGCATATATTACTATTTAAGACTCCGACTTCACCTAACGAGTATAAAGGCTGTTCGTACTGTACCTACTGAGCTCCGAGGTCCCACAAATTCACGTCGTAGTGATCAGAGTTATTTTTTCGAAGATAAGAGTTGTACAGTTCCCCAAACATAAGAACGGAGAAAAATCAGCTTTTCATGAGATTACACCGTTCATAGTCATTTGCTTGCTGGATATTTTCAAATGTAATTTATGGTTTTACTTCAACCGTCAAACACATTGGAGGACAACCATTGCGAACAGTCTGTGATTGTAAAACAATAAAACTAAACTAAAACTAATTATCAAACACTACTATCGCGATTGAGCTGAAGTATAAAAAAAATCGTGAAGCTGCATGTACGGACAATGACAAACGGAAAAAATTTTCTTCTGTTTTTTTGAATTTCTAATCTGTTTTAAATTTCGCGCCTTTCTAAAGTAATATAACTTTCAAGTCGCTGTAAGTCTGTAGCTAGAAATGTCAACGAGATCATAGAATTTGAGAGAAGTTGTCAAAAGTGTGGGTTAAAGAAAAGTGGGGGATGAAAATGATGCTCGATTTGAAAAATTCTTCATTGTAACTTTTTTGCGAAAATAGAGAGAGTTGATAATTATGGCGACTGGGACGTCGTTTCGAAATGACGTCCCAGTCGTCATATTAGCATCTCTTTGCATGAAATCCTTCATTTGTATGAATGACCGAGGATGTAAATACCGTTCAAATGCTGACAAATAAAGAAAATGTAATTTGCATGAATAATTCATCAAACGTAAATGTTGTAACAACAATTTTTGCAAATTACACATTTTCATTTAGTTCTTAGATTCGAACAGAAACCGAAATAAAATTTGAAGTTTGCAGATTAGATCAAAAATGAACTTATGATCTGTTCTCATAATAGCCTTCGAATAACAAATTATTACAAAATTTTGTTCTAACACGAACAAAATAGTAGATTATTTGAATTCTTTCATATTCACAAGTAAACAGTTCGTAGTTCGTAGCTCACACCAGAAGTAACTGTAAAACCTGCGCTTGTTGACCACACAAGAGACTGGTCAAATTACACAGTTATGAACGAGTTATGAACGAGTTTCGTTCTTTTTTGGTTAAATAAGTGAGTCATGGTTTTGTTTTGAATTTATCAGTTTTGGAACGATCGAGTGTACCCGATGTCGAAACACGGATCCTTTGTTCATTTTTAAATCAAGTGAGCCGAACTGTTTTTATTATAGAAATTTGTTCACTATGGCTTCATTACGGCATCACTAAAAATAGCCTCGCCGGCGTTTGTGTGTTGTTTTTATTGAGGCTATTATTCAGGAATCACCACATAGCCGCCTAAGTACCTGCGTCTTCACTGGGAGAATTTAGGGCAGGCGCACATAACATGGATACCCGTTTCATCCTCCTCACAAATTCAATCAAAGATGTCGTAAACTTGGAAAGAGGACAGATTACACATATGATCAACACTCTAAACTGCTTCCTCGTGCAAAAAATCCCCCTGTCGTGAATGACGAGGTGAATTTACCAGCCATGCAAGAGATGCCCTCCTTCGTGTGTATTTCCTACCTCATCGAGGTGGAACATCTATTTGCTTTCCATAAGAAAAAATCTAAGAAATTCATGGAGACATTGCAAGATATTGCGTAATCAAAAAAAAAAAAAAATTCAAAAAAAGGTCAGGTCATTTGTTGATGATAAAAAGTATAAACTGTATGCGACATTAATTGTGCGCACTCGGACCGCATTAAGTATTTGGATTCCGTGAAGATTGTACGCGCATAGGAACTGTTTAAATATTCTACAAGAAAATGGTGTTCCTATTACGTGGTCTAGTTATGATCACGTTATCAATCCAGTTAATAACAACAGAGGAAACGCATTCAACCATTGATTTACTAAACTCAACGGATACTCCTTTAAATGGAAATGAATTGAAAGGGATTGATAGCAGCAAGACGTGTTTTACGCAGCCTGATCTCGTACTACTGGAAGAGGCTGTTGTCAAAGTATCAGTGGCTGAAATCTCAGAGGGGAACTTACAATTTCTGTGGGACTTTTTGAAGAAGATGTATCCAGATGAAGACCCACCAATGGAAAAAATCGTAAAGCAAAGTTTTGAGGAAATAAATTACTGCTACGGTTTCGCCAGATTATTAAAATTTGTGGATCAATCGCCAGATAGGATTTTGAAACTGTCAGGATATCAGACGTTGTTCAGTGAAGTTACTCCCAAGACAACATCCCTTCCGTCACTAGCACCGTTGTTAAATTTGCGACATTATATTACACAGGATGAATCAATCAACAGAGATGCAGACTTCAAAACTTTACTGAATAATATTGAATCGCTAACCGATAAACTACTCCAATCTACTCAAGACATGTTCGATTCGTCTGATGTTTATGGGTGCGTTCGATCAATAGTGGATTTTGAGTATTTGACTAAGCGAATTTGTTCAACTTATCCAGATAAAATTGAGCGACTGTGGTCCCATCTAGCTGGAGAACATTCCTTGGAAACACTTGTTAAGTTCATATCGGAATTGGAGAACAACAATCGGATGAATTATACTGTACTGACGATACCGAGCATACAAAGTGAATTATTTCAATCTATTTCCGATAAGTATTTCAACAGAACGTGTACTCTTCAGCGCCAGCTGTTCGCAAAACTACAAACCCTACCAAAGGATGGCCCTATAAAGAAACTGCTGTCACATAATGAATTTTTCATTAAAAATGCGTACGATCAACAATATTTGCACATAACGGGAGGACCCTACAATTACTTTTCAAAGGATCATAGTCGATATGTTACGAATGCAGACCGAAATTTAGTTTGGTTTATCGATTTTGCGCATAATCATCAACCAAGGGATGCTGTAGAGATCGTCAACGATCGGCGGTTAATTGGCGCAAAAAAATGTGACACTCACGGCGAATGGTATCCAACGGATTACCTATATCAATACTACAATTCTCATGGAACATGGACATTTAAAATTGCTGAAAGCGGTAAACTTCGTATACAACATATCGGAAGTGGGGGTTATTTGGGTGTTGGAAACAAAGGTGTAGTGACAATTTCAAGCTTGAATGAAAATGAACTTAGTAAATTTGAATGGATTCTAGAAAGCGATAGTACTGAAGACTCTTTTGATAAAGAGTATGTGTGTATCAGTCGTAAGAGTCGGAAGCCATGAGATTCATAAAATTTTTAGTGTAGCCGATTATTTGTTTCAGACAGAGAAAAATGTTTCAACTTTAAGGTAAAACTGTGTATTTGTACAGAAACTTGCAAGCATTTCCTTATGTGAATACCAATAAAAATTCTCTTTTTCACTGTATTTGATTTTCAACCACTGACTGACTGAACTCCACTCTACTTCAATTTTATCAACTTTGATACTGATTGCTGATGAAGCACAACAAAATTCTTTAGAGCTGCATCTGTGTGATACATTGCCATTTCCATCCACAACCTTTTTACTGTTCCTTGTGATGACTCATTTAAATGATCGAAAAAGTTAGATCATTGAAAACATCGAGTGTAGCCACTAGATCCAAGTTTTCGCTTGCCCTTTGTTGCCTATAATCGTATGACTTTGCGGATCTTGCAACCGTTTTTTGCCTTTAAATTCTTTCAATCAGCCAGCGTTTCTAAAGGGGGACTCGTACGAGTTGTGCACGGCATATAGCTAGAAGGAAGTGTCTTTAGAAGGCATGCATCTTAAAACTGCTCTGCACCTTAAATTATCAACCTATTCAAACTCATCCCTTGTTGAAATTGCTTACAGTAACTTCGAAAGTCCTGTAAGAAATCTCATTTATGAATTGAGACACGAAAAAAGTCACCAAAATCAGATGAAATTTATACAAGCAAAAGAACACTAAAATCGAAAATGGCGGTTGGTTGCCATTTTCTTAGATCACCAAAAACAGTTTTGACCCATTACCTTTCAAAAAAAAAAATGCATAAAAATCGGATGAAATTTATTTGAGATATCGACAAGAAACTCTACCTTCACTGTACGGTCGAGTGGCTCGAATTAGAGTGAGCTATGAGCTCCAACTTTCGAGCCCGCGATCCGAATTCGATTTTTAGACCCGTACGAAGTACGAGGGTCTAATGCCTTTACTCTTACGTTTGTAACACGTCGATTCCGACTCCCG
>JANTFA010135757.1:945-12948 GCA_026413405.1 Phytosciara flavipes
TAGAAATAATACAAAGTGAAATCTCATGGATTGCCACTATGACAGAAAAATTACAAATTAACAATGACTAACTCCATCTATCGGGAACAACAAGAATCAGCACATTCGAAATAAGCGGGAAAATTTTGAATATCACCAGCTGTACAATGGGCTCAACTGTGACCTCCGTACGAATCTTACTCCGGTGAGATGGCTGGACTTATTAAAAAAAACTAGACATACGAGATCGTACGGGGCTCCGTCGCAGCATCGGCTGCGGTCTTCTCTGGTTGTTATTAGCTTTTTGCACAAAGTGGAAAGACATATTCATTCAGGCAGTTTATTTGACCGTTCTAATAGATTAAAAACTCAATTGGTTGGAGCTTCAGACAAATGAAAATCAGGGTGATTGAACGGAAATTGTTTTAAATTTGGCAGACTGGCTTCAGGGAATTGCGTTTCAATTCTAATGTCATAATTTCTCTATTATGTATCACATCAAACTTCGCATACAATCCTACCCTGGAATTGTACATCATTTTTACTAAAGCTTTAAATCAACCACTGAGATCATTCCCACCCACAGATGAATAAAATATTTTCACCAAAAAATATTTGTTCAGAAGGTGAATCCATTTAATGTGAACGCAATGACTTCCAACTTTATTAAAACGTTTTCTCATCGTCCATCATTAGTCACAATATAATATCACGTCTCACAGCCACACCTAGCTGTTGGCCATTTCATATTATGTGCACCTTCAGTAGCTGTAAATTCGTTCAGCTAACGTTTATCTTTGACAAATAAGTTGGGAGGCAATACCAGAAACATTTAAAAGGGAAACTTTGAAATCACAGTGGTCATCAAATGAAATCAACGGGTGTTTTGCATCAATTTGAATTGTGCAGTCCAGATATTTTAGCAACAATGTAACTCTGTGTGGGGAAGCATATCGTTCATACCTGGATGCAGAACAACAACAGCAACAACACCTGAACGAAGAAACTGTAATGCAATTTTACAGTGTCGACGCAGGCGCGTCTGTCATTAATTATTTACCGTGAGACTGGCAGGGATGTACGGGCAAATATTTCCATTTTTCCATCAAAACAAATTTAACAACTCAATACGGTTAATTTGTATGACTTCGTTATGTTGAGTGGATTTTGTAAACTATTTGCATTGCCAGGTGTACCATTCGAATGTAAAATATTTGTTTGGAATTTGTGTGTACATTGTGGCTATGTCGGAAGGCTATGTTTGACCGTTTAAAAATGTTAAGGAGAATTGAAAATTTAATCTGATTGGAGCTGTGATGCAAAAGATGTGTGAAAATAGATGGAACTTTATGAAAGTTGCCTGACCTAGGAGGTAAGTAGGAGTTTCTGGAATCGAGTAAGCCACGCTAGTAGCTAATTGACAAATCAATAAATAATGAGAAGGAACGTGAGAAGAGCAAATAGATATCGCGAGCGCAAAACATCTGTTTCAGCATGAGCTTACGTACAAGCTCAAGTAATTGCAGGTTAAAACTTGTTAATTTGAAATCGATATAATGAATTCGATTGTGTTGCCAAACACAGCGAAGACTCAAATACCTATCGCCTATGTGATAATCAATCAAACAAACAAAAAGACATCAATTTGATATATCGCAGCTAATTATCACAAATCAACGAAAATTGGTGTCGATTATATTGAAGTCAATCAAAGTTAAGTACCATGTTGAGACGAAGCGTTACGTTTCCTGTAATTGTTCTTTGAAAGGATAATAAGTGTATGGAGGTTGTTAAAACCTGTACTTTATTGCAACCAAAATAAATGCAAAATTATTGGTTATTTGTTGGAAACCGGAATGTTGCTAATTGGTATGAACTTGACTTCACTGACTCAGTCGTTTTATCGAAAGACCAGTTGAACTCATCAATTTGTTTCATTATTTTACAATTTTGGTTTACCATTCCGCAACTGCGTTACGCCATCCAGATTTTTGGATTCAAAGATGGAGTCTTCTTACTACACCTTTACAATGACAGTGAATGGTATTGAGTATGTGACGTACAGGACCTACTTCACTAAATTCATGGATTCACTGCGTGATAATCGATGACAAAATATCAAAGATCAAAAATCGATTTCTACAGCTTGCTTTGACGAAAATTGTTTGATTCAGGTTCGAATTTTCCGACAGTTACAGTTGAAACGGTATGGCAAATTGTATGGTGTATCACTTCAAGAGCCACACGGTATTCTACATCAAAACATCGAACAGTTGTCGTATTGCAGTCAGGTTTAACCTTTGCTAGCGTTCGGAAAAGGTCAGGCGAACCTGAAATCTGACTTCAGATTTGCCTGATCTGAAGAAGACCTGCAAATCTCAACTTTTGATTTCAATCTGACCTGGATCGATTTGATGGTGTAGAGAGCAAGCGCGTTGGATTCAAAACCCAACGATCGGGGGTTCGAATCCACCGTCAGAGATAAGGGCACAAAGCAATTTTTCATTTCAGAATTAAATTCATTCTCGGTTAATTTGACCTAAGAGCACGTACGAGAAATGTAAATGTCAAACTCAGTTAAAGTTTCATGACAGTTCTCACCATAGAATTCGGCCGTGGAACAATGAGAGAACTGTCATGAAACTTTAACTGAGTTTGACATTTACATTTTCTGTACGTGCTATAAATATAGATTGGTTACACGAAGCTTATGTTTGATGTCTGTTTGTGACAGATTCTGTCGTGCAAGTATCACATGTGACTTAGCAGAATTGCAAGCTGGCACAAGTTATTCACATTTTCACATGGTCATCTGTTATCGACAATGATGACCGTAATAGGGGATTGACTTGGTATGCCATTCTTTTATATACAAAAATGTATGTTGCAACAAATGAAGTAAAAGACATCAAATGCAAAAATCCTAATTCTTCAAACAAACGAAGTACCAGCTTCGCCGAATATGATCTGTTGTTTCTGAAAGTTTTTCTAATCTGGTTTCACCTGTTTATATTTTGAGCGACAAAAAGTTGACGTCTAGTTGTATGTAAATGTCAAATTACACAGCAGGCATTACTCCACGTATAGCAATTCAAAAATGATAGGCTCGTATCAGGCTCTCTAACATCAATTGATATCTGATCTACAAAACACACGCTAGGCGTGTCACTGCATGTTTATGAACATGAAACAGAACCAGGCGCATTCATTTAAAATATAACAGGTGGGTGAAGTGTAAGCGACAATGTTACAGAATACAAAAATAATAAACCAAAAAACGACGGGCGTTTGTGTATGATGACCATTCAAGAATGCAGTTCATATATTATGCAGAATTACCATGGGGAAAACAATAAAAAAAGTCTAAAAACAAAAATTACGAGTGCTTTTCATGCCATTTTTCCAATCATTCAATAAACCCAAAAACCAAAGAAAAACCAAAAAATCGAAATTATTTCATCTTAACCATCACCATGAAAACGTTACGATTACAAATTTGCATCCTATTTGATAAGTTGAGCTAAAATATTCCGCAGTCATTGTCATACAAGGAATTAAGAGTCAGATTATAATCTTTTAAGCAACATTATTAGCAAGAGCTAAGCCAACGTTTACTTTTTTTCATCTGCAATATGAAATTTAAAACAGGAAGCACTTATTTCTTCACAATAAACATTACCCCCAAACATTACACATATGCAAAATGTTGTTTTGGTTAATAAATTTGGAACATGCGGTCGGAATTTTCATTTCTTTCTTTTGCTGAATAATATGCTCTCACAACCTGCAATTACCATGGGAACTATACAGCAAGTTGATGCTTTTCTGGAGCTTCATAGAATTCTTAGATAGAACAAAACGAGAAGATTTCATTAAAAAGTTATTTATGGCGAATAGCAACCGACTCTGCCAGAGTTTTGTTATTTTGAACTCACTTTGCGAAGAGCTTTTACTTTAGTTATTGGTTAGTGGAACGTGTTTGGCATAACAATATAAAGATATGTGCTGAGAAGTAATGAGACCAAGGTTCTCTACATTACCATGGCACTAGATTTATTGTGAGTACATTTCTTTCAAGGAACATCCTGGATTTATGAATTTTTCAAAAATAATTAAATTTCGAAAAGAGTTTTTCACCTCATCATTTAGTCAGGGGGCATCCATAAGCCACGTCAGTGTTGCCATACATTTCTTAAATCGTTAAAAACTCCATTCCTGATGTGTCAAATCTATGACTGAGCCCCACCACCAATTTAACTTACAGAATTCATATTTCTCGAGCTATGAATTTTTCTGGCAACACTGAATTGCGGACGTTGTTTATGTTCGTCGCCTTTACTCAAATCCGATCAACCAAAACAACATTTTCAACGTAATTTATTTCATTCTCTTGTTGACTCGGGTTAAACCGTCAAAACATCCCAACACAAATAAATATTCCCATTTTTTGCACAAAACTAAAAACATTTACAAGACCATCAATGTTACAATCAATTTTCTGTTTTTCTTGCATTCGATTGTTATAAGTGTGCATTCATTATGGTAAAAATAAGTTAAAGATAATGCTCACCCAGAGCTGGAGCCGCAACGGCACCCTCTTTTGTCAGACAAACTGTGACGATAACACGAGAAAAAAATAAGAATTGGAAATGATATTTTTTGTAATACTTTTTTTCGTCTGTTTGTAACGTATGAGAATGAAAAACAAAATTCTCATCTGTGATTTGAATTCAAATTATAAAAAGGTGAGAAAAGATGTGAAGACTGAATAGGGCTGCAAATCATTGTTCTATATCGAAGGACAGCAAAAACTTACTGTTGGGGTGCACTTTTAAGAGCTGGAAGTATATTTGTCACAAAGAAGTAGCGTTGAGACAAACAGGAAGTGGCTTTCGCAAGCCGAATCAGCTTTTGCGTGGATATTCGTACTCGCCAAATATTCGAAACTTTTTTTTCGCGTGAGGATTTTAGCCCTGCTTTCATTCTGTAATATTGTATTACCTAGCGTAATACCCAGCGTAATACACTGTCAGTGTAATACACAATGACTGTGTGCACATTGTAATACAGTGTTATGAAATTCTCAAGGTTCTAGTTTTGGAAACAAACTCTGTGAAGAAAGCTGCTCTGGTAACACATATGCCTGTTGTGTATTGAACATGTTGCGCATTCAATTTCTGTGATAACTGTTAAGTGGGAAAACAGTTCAAAAAGACAAAAGAGCGACAGATTTAACGTCCTCACATCTTTGGCTTCTAATGGGAATACGATGAGTCGTTTCCACCTTACCACGTCCACAGTACAACTCGTTACATCGTAATCGAAATATAATTGGCTAATGTATTCGATAAGTGACCGAATAATAGAGCAATTATTGGTGTGTGTGTGTCCTAGACGGTCGTTATCGATTTCAATTGCTGGCTATTATGTCACTTTGATTGTTGTGTAGTCTATTTTTGTGAACATCACATGTTCATAGCACTGAGACAACGAATATATTTGAAATGAAAACGAATTGTGGACATTATGTGGCACCGAAGTCATGTTGAATCGAACGACTCTTTTTCCTTAAAAATTGACCTCGTCGAAATGAGGATAATAGAACAAGTTTATCTTTGCAGTTTCAAAAGGAAATGGATTGAAATTGAAAATTCTCTAGCTTTGAGTTGATGGTGAATAGAAAACAAACAAAAAATCCCGTAACTTCAAACTTCAAGTTCAACAATTGAATGGGTAAAATCATAAACATAAAATATAAAAACAAAACTTACCTTGCGGTACTGTCGGCGCTTTCTTTGTTTGAACTCGTGCTGTTGCATTATTGACCTAAATTCAGGAATGGGAAGAAATAATTTTTGATTAGTTAATCGTTAGAACGTTTCGTAATTGATTTGCTTTAATGCTATATGCCTATCTGATTCCCTACATTAAGTCTATGTTAATCCTACCATGAACTGATTAAGGTTTGGATGTTCTTTTTCGGTTTGTTAAAAATTTTTTTAAATAAAAACGATCGCGAAAACAAGAAATTTTTTTTCCATTTCTCTCTGAGAAATTAATTCTTTTTTTCATTCACGAAATTTAAATCTTATTCGACCATAACCTTAAGTCAGTCATGTAAATCATGTTTGCATTTCACAATAACAGGTCCACATTTTAATCGAATTACGTTAATGACATATGCTTTCTCAATGTCAATCGGCAATGAACTGATTTTGTTTCAACTTAATTAATTCATAATTCATTAAGATGCGGACAGATTATTGACGTATTTTTGGTTCATCATCATCATCAAAATTTCATTCATCATTTTGCTACTATTTAGTTTAAAAATAGGAATTACAATTCGGTAAATGAGACGGTTTAAAAATTATACATTGAATAGTCAATATTGTTTTTAAAGCTTACAAACATTTTTTTTTATTCAGCATTGTATTGACCTATAAAATATAAATTTGGAAAAACAAACATCGTTCATTGAACCAATCTGTGGAGAAATCGAATGTATTAAATATTGAAAATCTTCTAATTTAGTACAGAGAAGAATTTTAACGCAATAGCACTATTTTCATTTCCAACTCTTTTTGATCCACACATTTTGACAGCTGTCAAAGTCGACGTTTTTGTGGACATTTGTGCCACAGACTTACATAGACTAGAAGGTTCCTTAAAAAGACGCGTAATTCGAAATGGACCAGAAATTCAAAAAAAAAAGTTACTACTTTGTCATTTTCCGTATGTGCAGCCTATTGAAATGGTTGTCATTCAATGTTTTTGACAGATAAAATAAAACAGAATTCAGTACTTGAAGACAGTTACTCATTTTCGGTTCACTTCGAATTATTTTGTGTTTTAGTTCACTTTTAAGTTTTCTAGTAATTAAAGGGGTCCAGACGCGCCGAGTTTTAGTCTGGTCGTATGGGGCGAGTGCTTTTAGTGGTTATTGTAAATCAATAATTAACATATGACGTTAAGCTTTGGATTGCACTCCAGGCGAATTTTTTCTTGAAAAAATATCGAAAATCAATTTGTACTACGAAAAACCAAATTTGCTAACATCTTCGTATGGGGCGTCGCCCCAGTCGCCATACTGTACTCGGCGCGCCTGAAGGGGTCATGCATAAATGACGTCACCCTTTTTTTAATGCTTTCATCAGATTTGAATCACTAATAACTCGACAATTGCTTTCTCTTTTGATCAATAGTGTGTCCTGCGCCACCCACATTTAGGTGGTGTATTTGGGGAGATAGCATACCTGACCTGTCGAATTATTATTGAGTTTATTCTGATGACAGCACTGAAAAAGCGTGACGTAATTTATGTACGACCTCTAGTAGGCGCAAAATAATTCAAAATAAATGAACCTACAGCCAAAGGCAGTGATATTTTAACGTAAATTTCCTCCAATTGTCTTTCAGCTGATCCACTCATACAAACGAAAGACCTTTTCCATCTTTATACGGGTGAAGGAGCTACTGGTTAAACCGTAAAGCTTTTTAGTTTGAGTAAGTGGAAGCTGGAAGACCTGAAAAACAGCTGAAGCAAATTTACGTTGAAATATCACTGCATTTGCCTGTAAAATATAAACGAAAATCGTAATAGCGAAATGGAATAACTGCGTTTGACACTTCTTCTTTTTTTCTCCTCTAATTGTCAGACACATTGACTTTTGCAACGATAAGTAACCTGAAATTAATGAAATATTTTGACGTAACACATAATCCCATCGTCTGCAGAAGGATGTCAAAATGAACAGAACATGCACAGAGAGAGATGTTCTCTTAAATTTTTCAAGTTTTTTTTTAATTTTGCGCCTTTCGAAGTAACTCTCTAGTCTTCATAAATCTGTGGCAAAAAATGTCATTTCAGCTGTCAGAATTTGTGGGTTGAAAAAGGTGTATGGGATCTATGTAAAAACCAAATAGTGTCACTTGGTATTTTGTACTGACTGTACGTTAATATTAAAGTGCCTTACTTTCAGCATAGTATGACAATTAGGTCTGTGAAATTAGTCACCCAGCACACTGTCATGTTTCTATTCGTTATCAACAGATTGATCCAATTGCCTCGTTTTAATTGTTTTGGCTACTTGAACTTATATTTAACAAACAAAAAAGACAATAATCTCAGTTTCATTCATTTTTTTTTTAAATAAATAAATCAATCAAATAATTGGATGTTGTTTCTGTAGCTAAAAGAAAACATGCGTTGTCCAGATGGGCGGTAAACTTTTGAATTACTGTTGTTAAAATTGCAAGCACACAATCTCTTCAACAATTTTTAATTATAACACACATACGTCGACACAGCTAAAGTATTACAGTGCACACTTATTCCACTTTTAATGATTCTGTTGTGTTTTGGAAGGGAAGACATTCGTGTGTATCATCTCTCTCATTCCACAAATTCCAAACCGGTTAGGTTACAGTCCCTTTGTCAAATACGACGACGACATAGTTAAAAGACATGGAAATTAATTTTCCTTTTAAAAATTGAAATGAGAGCAAAATATTTTCCTCGTCTGATTTGTCTATGTTTGACCCAATTTTTTTTTTCACATTTCCCCCCATTGTGTGAACAACAATCGGACGTTCAGAGCAAATTACACATTTTGAATCGTTTTATGTTCTGCATTTTTTTGTTTTTTATAAAATAAAAGTAGAACCCTCGTCATAAGGAAATGACCTGTCGTTTTTCAGTTTGGAAAGAGAGGTTTAGAGTGGTCCAGCTGCGCTATGTCTCCGTTTTCATTAGTTTCGTTTCAATTGAACATTTGTTGTTCTTTTTAGACGAAAATGAATTCAAATTGTTACTCTGAACGCCCAGAATTCCGTCCTATAATTTCACTAAGGTTCGTTTTAAGAGGTGCCAACTAACCGCCATTAAATCAGGATGAATTATTGCATAATATCCTTGGGCTTAGTAGAAATGAAAATTAAATGTAATGTTGTGACACACCGCATAAATGATCGTTTGCGATTATATGAAATTTGAATTTTAAATGTTTTTTCTTTTTATCTGAGTGTGTTCCAAGGTTATTATACATACCACCGCTTACGAAAGCAATAATTTTTGATTTAATTTCATTTTATTCTTTAACTTTGGACTAGAATCTTTCATTTAAGCAACGTCTGAGCAAAAAAAGGAAAAGACACACACACCCAGTCACCGTTAAAAATGGTCCAGCTTTAAATGAAGAAATGTTCCCCATTCCACTTTTTCCATGTTCAGTAGATTAAATAAAAACAAAGCGAAGAAAATGAGAAATTTATTCAAATTAGAGTACGTCTTGTGTTAAATTTTATTCGTTTTAAGTAGACTAATGTGCACAAGATGCGAATAAAATTTATGGCTTTCTTTTGCGCATCAAGTTATTGAAGATTTTCGATAAGAAAAACGCGAAAAATAAATCGCTTGATGTCTCCCTCGGTTTTCTCGTAGACTAAAATCAAATGGAAGGTTACGGCATACTCGAATTTCCAAGTGAAATTTATCAATCAAATGAGATCGGAATCTTTTTTGAAATTAATAAAAGAAACTTGAAGTAATCTGCAGATTAAAAAGCGTCTAGACAGACTTAACCACTGAACTTGTGGCAGATTTTTGTGCATCAGAAGTAAAACCTTTTGTGTTAGAGCATACCACTGCTTATCTATGGTAGGACAGCGGCAGGTTTCTTTTATGTTGCACGTTGTAGCAACGGACTAAAAATGCACACCCTAGCAGAGGTTCAGTTCCTCTCCTCTTACCCTTAAATTAGCGTCTAGTGAGAGTGACCGTGATGGAATTTTCCACCGAAGCAAAGACGTTGTTACGGCCTCGGGATGTGATAGTGGCCCCAGAACAGTATGTGACTACTCAGCATCACTCCCTCTACGAGACACCAGCAACTCTATACGAGTACGAGAAAAAGACAATCCACCCGATGATAATAAAATAATCACAAAAAGAATAGCTGAAAGGTCTTGAAAATCCCTTCCCAGAATAGCCGATTCCATTGTCCAATGTCCATGGCATTCAAACAATGATCACATCGATCAAATGTCACACTGTTTCGTCAAACGCTATTCATCCATCTTTAGCAAACGTTAGAGAGCCGTTCCATTTCCGTGCTAAAGAGACAGTATCCATCGAAGCTCCTTGAAATCATACTTGTTTCGATGTAGCCCCAGGGATGTGGGATGTTTCCGAAACTTATTCGAACTTTTAAAGTGGTAGATCTTGTGTCGAATTTCTGAACATATTTATATCGAAAGAAGTAACAGACCCTCGGCTTGCCGTCCTAACTAACTTGTGCCTAAATGGGAATATTGCGCAATAGATGTGAAAAGTGCCAACCCTATGCAAAGCCGACGACATTTTGATCGCGCTACTGTACATAAATTTATTCAATTGCAACACAGCCAAAGTCTTCCAAGGAGGTGGAACATTTTGTTTCAGCTGTTTGTCTGACCAGCTGACAAGCAAATGTGTTTGTATGCTAGATTATACGGGTGCGACAGCTACATGTACACGGGCGTGGTAGTAGTAAAACCGTGTAAAAAGGCGTATAGGCTCTTTGGTTTGAATTAGTGCATCAGCTAAAAAACTACTCAAACAAAATGTTTCACTTATTTGAAAGCCTTTGGCTGTAACAACACTGACTAAATTATCATTATGAATATTAGCAAAATGTCACTAGAGATGGTATTCGTTGGCGCCTCCGAATAGAGACACAAAACAAAACGTTGGTTTCCGCCATATTGTTCGTTAAATCATTTCCAGACACAATGACAAAATTTGACTGTATCGCTAATAATTTACAATTTCGAATAAACTGACCATTTGACGAGTAAATTGACGAATAAAAAATTGTCGTTCAATAAACTAACTGAACAACAATTGCATTTTAATTTCGTTTTTGTTCATGATTTTGATGTTTCAATTTTGTGTTTTATTAAAAATATTCTCGAAATATTATTTAGTTCGCCGGTCACGTACCCAACACGACAAAATGCAAATTAACTTTTCAAATATAAAATAATTTATTTTATTCGAGATGCATAGTTATACCCATACCCATAACCATTCAATGTGTCAGTTCCAAAAAAATTGTTTTTTTATAATTGCTGTATGTGGGGCCGTTCATAAATGACGTCACTATATTTTAGATGCTTTTCAACCCACCCCTTCCTCCTCGTCACACACAAAAGTCGAGGAAGACCCATGTAACCGTCATGTTTTCTTGGACCCCCTCCACCCTATCACCGTGACGTTATTAAATAAATTTTATGAACGGTTCCTTTCCATGAAATTTATCGTGTACTTTAATTGACAAGTGCGCATCAAATTCGATGAAAAAAAAATTGTAAATCATAAATCATATCACGTCATTAAGTAGGATATGAATAAACTACACAATGTCAAGTAAAATGTCAAGTATGTCGAGAGTCTTCTGATATGTAAATCATTTCAGTGTAGTCGTAAAGACATTCAGAGGGATAACTTTGAAAAATTTACATTTTTGGATCGTTAAATTATTTTTGGGTTTTCATCCACAAAGAAACTGGGAAGTGGAACGTCATCACTTTCTCGAGAGTAGTCGCTGAGCAGATAAAAGACCAAGCGAGTAATCCAAAATGGGAAATTTTGAATTTCTCTGCATAAACTTGCGATTACAAACTTCCCATAGTTCATACACAGTGTCGATATCAATCTTATGATTCAAATGAAATTCAAATTCAAATGACAGACCTCAGCGCCACTCAACAAGACAGTTCTCTCAGAAATACCAACAAAAAAAATGAAAGAAAATTAACGCAGGAATGTGGTAAGCTGTGAATAAAAATTGACTGAAATCAACACCGTCTCTTAAAATCCCCTCATTCCAATCAGCTCAATTTAATTGTGTGGAACTAAATGTCAGGATTAAAACAATGAAGCGCAGCACACACACTGTGTTGTATGTATGGGCTGTAATTTAATATTTATTCGACAAAGTCATGAAGTTAAAAACCGTAAACATATTAACATAAGCACCCCAA
>JANTFA010135768.1:0-12948 GCA_026413405.1 Phytosciara flavipes
GGTAGAGCTCAACGAGCATGACGCTTTACAGCCAAGACTAATCATCTTCATGAGTAGGAAAAACCGTATGGACAATGTCTCTGCCGGGAGTCGAACCCGTGAACCATAGGGTTGTGAGTACGACGCTCTACCGATTGAGCTACATGGACCTTGCTAACAGGCCTGCTTGGTCACTTTGTCATGATAGTATGACTCCTTGAAAATTTTGACTTTCAGTTGCCATTGCTCCCTAAGTAACTGAAAATAATATAACATAATCTTCCCACTATTGGTCTTAGCTTTTATCCCTCTATCAATCTATCAGTGTCAATCTTTCGTCTATATACTTTTCATACAGCTATGTGTGATTCTTTTTCTACTGTTTACGATTTACAGCCGAAGGCAGGTATTTTTCAACGTAAGCTTTATTCAGCTGTTCAGCGTTTATTTGGAAGGCGGAACACATTTTTAAATTCATAACATTCGTATTTACCGAATTACCAATGATTTAAGTATGCTGACAACACTGAAAAAAGCGAACGCAGCTTATGGATAGTCGCTTTTAGTTTCAATTTTATTATGTTGGCAACACTGTGGAATACTTTTCTCTGGAAAAGCTGGCATGTCGGTTTTCTTAAAATTGAAACAAATTTTTATTTTAGTTTTTTCTAGTCAGTTCAAAACTTTCGGAATTTTTGTTGGACTTCATTCCCAAAGATTAAGCCTTGACTAGAACCATCTTCATTTGCTCCCCTTTCGTGTATCTTGCCGGATGATAGTACAGTATGATGTGTGTATGTGTTGCACAATAAAGCTCATGTAATGGAGCGGTGTGTTTATCAAAACAATTTAGTTGCGAAATTGCTTCAAAGTTATGAATACGAAAAAGGTAAATTACGGTATGTAGAATTTACCGAATTCATTCTCGTATTTACAGTAAAACTAATAAAATTCGCTTTGGCTTTGGTTTTCCGAAACTTTTCATGCTGTTGAGAACTCTGTGTGTGTGTGTTCTCTCCTCCATAAAATATGTTTGTATTTTCCTGGATCGGATTAAAGGCTTCATGTAAAACATATGTGATATTTGTGCTTTTGTTTTTCAAAAGTTTTAGATTTGTTTATACCCATTTCCAGACACTACAACTCCAGCAATATTTCGTTTCGTTGAGTTTTAAGTGCGGAATTTCATTCATTAACGAAATTGTCGATGATATTATGAAAGGAATAATTCTATTTGTTCAGGTGAACTTATTATTGTTCACTGAAGTGCTAATTAATATAGGCATGTAATTGTGACACCCATTGAAATTTGAAAGCCAAGGATGTAAATTTTGTTTGATACATAAATTGTATTGGAAGGTCCATGAACTTGTTCATTCAGTGCCTAGTTCAAATGCGAATTTGACACTGGTTTAACCTAGCTGCTGTAAAGGACGATAGACTCACAATCTCAGTGAGTATTTTCTCATTGAAAACTCGTCCATAAAAATGAATACCTCTTTTATCAATGCTTCTAGCAGATTGAAAGCGTTTATCGCTCAAAAACCAAGCATTTTTGAGGTGTCAAATGTATGACCTTGACCCACACTTTTTTTTAACCTACATTTCTTTCCATTATTTTAAACGAAGATGGAGGGTAAAATACAAATCGCATTGTATTCCTGTCAATGATTCAATCTGCAAGCCAAAACTGATCGAAATGGACGACAATTATGGACGAGCCCTTTACAACAAGTTCGTATTGATTACAAAAATAAACATAATTCTGAAACTTGATGGGGACATATTGCAGTTGCCCTAATCCATGCAAAGAAGTGTAAGAGTGGCGTGATGTATTCCAGATACTTTCTCGGACAGCAGTCTGAGTCTTTTGATATGGAGATTTTTCAAAGTAGAACATACGCCAAATATTTTACTCGTAGCACTCCTCGAAAGTGAGTCATATCTAAATTTCAACTTTCGCATGGGTCAGGCAGTAGAATATCTTGAGAAATATTGTTATCTTATCGCTCTTTTGCCTTCGTCTCCTACTACAAAAAAATGTCCAAGTAAGTTGTAGAATCTTCTCCCGGAAATGATTCATTACGTAATGACATTATTATACTTTCACCAGTGGCCTCCCGCCCGTCAAAATAAAATTGTTCAAATTAGCTATATGGAGACCAATAAGTCAGAGACCATCGTCTATTTTCGTCATTGTTGTCGACAACAAATGACTGTGCACCTTCTGCCATATTCTTGCTTCTTTTTCAGTCATTGTATAATATTAAAAGACCTTATATCTCTAGCTTGAAGGGAATGTGTAAGGCAACATATGAGGACAATAAATATAAATTGTTGACTATATTGTGTTTGGAGACATACGAACTGTTTTTTCTTCTGTCAGTTAAGGAGAGCTACTCTTCATTTCAGTAAAACCAGAAGCATAATGTCCAATACAAATTGGATTTTATACATTCAAGCATTGGCAGCGGAATTTCAGTTTCTGAAAATTCTTAATTTTTGGTTTTATTCTTTCCCTACAGAAGTCTGTAGGGACCTAGGGTGCAAAAATGACGCCACGTTTTTTCAGTGCTGTCAGCAAATTAGAATCATTTAATTAAGCACTTTTTCAATCCAGTGGGGGGTGAATTAGTACTATTGGCAGAGCTGACAGCACTGAAAAAACGTATAGTCATTTACGTACGACTACTAGCGGGCCTGTTGTGTATACTCACGTAGACAATCTTCAATCTGGAAGTTCGATGGAGGAAGTCTAAGATTCAGAAGTTTTCGATGTTATTTGGTCTTATCAATGTTATGCTCAGCACACACCTAGCTACGGTCCAGCATTTATTGAAATCCAGTTGAGAGATGACTCAATTCTAACTTCAACTTTCGAAGTACTATCTGGAAATAGTAGGCTGTGAAAATAATTCATAACGAGAAACTTCGCGCCGGAGAGATTTACAGTAGAATATTTTCCATATATGAAAAACTCAAAATCAAATGACGCTGGTGCTAAATTTTTATTATGAGGACTGCCCTTTAAGTTGTGAGCCTCGGAAGTAGTAGTGTTTTAATAGCTGTGCTAGCTGGTAAATTTGGAGCTTCTTTTGGAAATACTGCCACATGAGAACAATAAAATGTTTTTTCGTCAATTCACTGGAGACCTTCTCCCAGAGGTCCTCTGGTATGGTAATCAACTTACTGCCATTGCGACATGGATCATGGTAGGTCCTCGATTATTGAGCACTGAAGACACCTGCAGCAATCCACGACGACAACTTTGTCCCTTGACAAAAAAAATTTAAACCAAAATATCTTGAACTCAACTGAATTTTTCTTAGAGCAGGTTCGATTCATTCGAAAGACGATAGCTAGTATACTAGTTAAGGTTCCATGAAGGTTGCTCTAAGAAACGTCTCAACGATTCCGAGCTATTTCAAGATCCAGTTTGTTAGGCATAGGACAAGGACGTGGAATTTGCCACCTATTTTGTATGAAAATTTACATGGATCTCGGGGAGAAGGGCTGCTGTAACTTGACAAAAAGACATTTTACTGTTATCATGTGACAGTACCTCCTAAAAAGATCCAAAGCTACTTGCTGGCACAGTGTCTGGCAAAATAAAATACAAGTAATTCCGAGGCTCACAGCTCCTCGTACATAAGAGGAGTTTCATATGGGCCCGAAATTATCCAGAAAAAGCCCGCACGCAATGAATTATTTCCGCAGGGGACATATTGCTATGGAATGTTCAACTTTCTCAGTTAGCAATATAACATTTTGGCTTATCAGTTAGCGTTTTGGATCTTTATCAAAATGAAAAAGCTATGCTCTGCTGGCAGGAAAGGAGCATTATCTTATCCAGCTCAAATCATCTGGAAGGATAAAGTTTTTAATGACCGTCATAATTGCGGCTAAATCGACTGTCTCCTATAAATATATTCGGCACGTTGTATGGAAATTTATTTTCCATATGTTTGATCTGTTTCTGATTTATTCAAAATTATTTCCATTTTAAATTCAATTGCAAATGACGTCTCAATAATGCCGTTCCATTTTCGTTAATTAGTATCTTACTCACATGACACATACACACGTCACACATCACTTAGCATAAAAATACTTTCTGATTTATTAATGAATGTGTACCCATAACCCTTTCCTTTTGCCTGTTATACCCTCTATCGCAATATTCCTGAATTACCCCCCAAGCCCAACCCTCCTCTGTAGTAATGGTAAACATGATTGCTTTATTATTTTACGATAAATGTGATAAATTTATGGTTTTATTCAACATTTAGCGAATTACGCTATAACAGAGAATATTACAAAGAACATCAACAGCGGTGGTGAATGACAAAGCAGTAGAAATAAAATGACATAGTTCATACATCATATTTCGCTCCTTATTATTCAGTAGATGTTTGTTGTATGTATGTTGGAAGATAAATAAGCATGACTAATTTCAAAGGATTAGTTATAAATATATTTGTTTGTGTGTCAACGAAAGGTATACGTATATATTGTGATACATGCGCACGTATAGACGTTAAACAAACAGTTCAGAAGTTGAGACAATTTATTGTTTGTTTGTTTTCTCCCTTAACATTTAAGCGGATCATGTTCAGAGGTGGTATCACCTTATTCTAAGCATCTAACAGCTCTAATGATACTGCTGGCCTAGATGGATGGGAATTTTTTTTTTTGGAAAATGAATTCTCGCAATTCCCAAGGTACACTGTCCGATTTCGATCCCTCTAATTCTGTAAACAAACTTTGTGATGTTGCTAGAAAGCTGCTTTGGTATTCACTTACATTTTGTATCCAACCAATGGGTATTGTGGCGCTTGGCCTAATAATAATAATCTAGTGTCCCATAAAGCCCTTTGCACACTTTGACTTTTTACGGTCGTCATCATCATCGATCTTCTTACACGTCCAAAAAATGCCTCCATCGAAATTGGTTCAGTGTGATATTTCCCCAGCAGGTCGCTTTAATGTGTGACCAATCCAATTCCATTTTTGACGTTTGGTCCATTTACTTGCAGTTGGTTATTTCACACAATTCGGCTCTCAAAATCTTTTCTGGCTAGCTTATTCTCAGTATTCGTTGAAGGCATCTGTTTACTAAAACTTGTATTTTACTTGCAACTTTTGACGTCACTTTCCAAGCTTCGCAGCAGTAGAGCAATACTCAGGTGCATTTTGAGTTGAAGAATTTCAGAATCGTCCTTGTAAGTTGTTTACACAATAAGGTAAAGTGAAATGCTACTTTTGAGTCGTATTGAAAATACTACTACTTTCAAGTGGCATTAGACCTATACCTAAGCTACTAAGACGGCAAATGTCGGCATAAAAATAGATATCGAATCGATCGAATCGATCGAAATATTCTATCAAGTTCCGGAATGAAAGACAAAATTGCTAATCCAAATTTCTACTTCGTCTATTATTCAATAAGCATCGATTATTGCGGTGGTTATTGCCTGAACTATAATCAATGAATGAATTATCACTGTCTGTCTGCCTGTCTGAAGATGCGGGAAAATATAAAAAATAAAATAAATTCAATTTTGCCATCGGAAGATGCGGGAAAAAGTGATTCGAGGATCATATTGTGTCACAGCCACAATCAACAAAATAATTTAGGAACGTCTTGATGCACATCATTTTCAAGCTCTAAAGTACATCCTTTGCACTGCCGAAATCTACCTAATGAGCATAAAAATCTAAGTTTAGCTTTTAGTGAAAAGCTGCAAACTTTTGGACATAGGTTGTTAACAAAATGTTTTGCCAGTTTTCGAAGACTTTACTGTCACACAAGATACGACCCACGGAAAAGTACTGAAAATCGATTTGTACTCGGTGAAATTCGACTAGGTCTGCAAACGACACAAATATGTCTAAAACGATAACTTATACGTAGAGAGTCTCAGCTTTAATGCACATATGTGGCACGTTGGTGTGGTAAGATGCTCATTTCAGTACTCCTTGCTCATATTCCACGAAACTCGAGCTGTTTGAACATTGGATTATTTTGAAGTCATAAATGAACATCTTATCACACCAAATTGCTACTTATGCACATTGAAATAAAGCTGAGACGTTACAAATAGACACAATTATTATAATCTTAGACATAATCTGCTACGTTCACAGACTTATTCCAATTTCACCGGGGAGGTTCCATAGATTTTCAGTATTTTGCGGAAAGCCACATTTTTGACAGATATCATCAAAGTATTCGATCCTAGTACCGGGCCGGGAGTCCTCGGCCTCAACTGTCCAATGGAACCATAGTCGTCCTACTTTTCCTATTGATGTGACACAGAGCTTTATAAGCGTTATTTTTCGAACATTTGCCAGCGGGCACACAACGTAGATCGGACCAGTATTAGACCGGTTTCGGAGACCTGCTGGGACCATACGCTATCTAGGGATATTATGTAAAAGTCGATGTAGCAATGCCGATTTTGAATTTCAGAAAATTCCCTCAGAATATTTGTGTTACATGCATTGGTGTTTCCTTGCAAAATTGTACGACACAAATTGTCAGTTATCATTCTCTGATATTCGACGAGATGTTACAACTAAACCAAACGTTTTGATGGGGAACGTTTTCAATGAGGGGAAAAATGATAAATTTGTTAACGTTCTGCTAGAACGTTACAATCTGACATAATTTTCTCGCAGTTACCAGACCTGCGCCGATCGAACCGAACACTGAATGTATGATGGTGAGATACCAACCATTTGTGTATCATCTTCATAATGCAAATCAGAACAGATTCTGATGTGTTTTGTCTTCAAACAGTTGAATCGAATACTTGAGATTTTCAAAAATATTTAAACGAAACAGCTTCGAATGCTTTCCGAAATGGCGAGAGCTTTAAGCTTTTATGAAAAGCTGACAAATTCGTATTTCCGTTCTATTGGGCTACGCGATGTAAATACTTAATGAGAACGGATCTAGATGTAACATGAGAGTAATGCTTAATTATTGATGTCAAACCACTTGGATAGAGCATAAATAAGTTGTGATAATGGCAATAACGTCGACTCGATTTTGACAGCTTAATCCTTAGATGCACTGAACGAGTTGCATGAACTCTGAAATGAGATATAATTTCAATTCAACTTGCAAAGACTTTAAGCTTCTTTTCTGTCTCATGAAAACGTAAATAGAAAACTTTGTCTCGTATCTATGGAAAAGCTCTGAAGCTTTTCGTTCATAGTATTTAAAGGCTGCTTGCTACCCGTGTTTTGTTACGTATTTTGTCTCTAGGTACTAACTGGTACTCGAAATCTTTTAATGAAAATAAATAAACATTTTGCACGAGTTTTTTTTTTGTTTTGTTTGCTGATACCAATTTAATGAAATTGATTTTTTTTCACATGACATGAATATTATGCGAATTAAAATAGAAAAGAAGAACGATCAACAGAACTGAATTTACCTGATTGTTGTTACTGAAACTGAACAATTGTACGTTGGCTGGAACTAATCAATTACTTGCAATACAGTATTGCATCAACAGCTGAAAGTATTTTCAGTCACACTCATACGAGGCCATACGTTTGCACCCCATGAACCAGTTTCTAATTTTTTTGTTGCTAATAATTTTAGACTCGTCCCAGCTAAATTTTTGAGATTTAGTATTTTATTATAGAACATTATGAAGTGCCACTCATATAAATAGAATCGAACACTTCCTTTTTGATCTCAGTTTTTGCGCAGATCGATACATCAGATGAGAGAAAAAGAAAATCTTCAGTACAGTTGTCGTTGGATATTGAAAAAGCTTTTGACTCAGTTTAACGCAATACCTTAGTTGACAAGATGAGCTTGTTTAAAGTATAGCTCAAGCCAACATATATTCCAAAGCTTTATCATTTGTATAAGCTCGCTCGTTTTTGGTGGCAATTGGTTGCACTCATACCAACTTTCGAAAGATCCCTTCAGGAGTGTTCCACAAGGAAGTGTTTCGTCGCCAATCCTCTACTCGTTATACATATCGGATTTCCAAGAAAAACTGCGAGATACGAGATTTCATTCTATGCAGGCAACACTGAACTAATGACAACAGCAAAGCACATAAAATCTGTGGAGTAGCAATTAATCTTTCCAAAAGTGCCAGTTTTCCCTTTCAATAATTAACCAAAACGAAAGCTAACCCCGCCATATGTTTCTCAGATTCAAATTGTATACAGAATTGCAGGAAAAGTTACCAGATCCTTTAAAGGCCTCTGTTGTCAAGGAATACAAAATTACCAACACACAACGAGAATGATACGATCGTTTTCAAATTATGGCTGTCTAATTCGGCACAAGTCAGCCCGCATTCATGTCAAGAATCTCCAAATAGTGCAGAATAATTGCTTGAAGGTGATCAATACTCTCCAGGCATGAGTGGTCATCTAAATAGGGTACTGAAACTGGACAGTGTACCATACAAATATTTTGCACTGTAAAAAGAGTGAGGATAAATTGCATACAAATGAGTACAATATTTGGCAGCTGACTTTGTTTGCACTCATGTATTGAGGTGATTCATAAAGTTGCCATGGAGGTACTTTACTGCTCAATTGCACGACGACACACGCTACGATATGATCACTACCTCCATGCAAAACCACGCACAGAGGTTCGATCAGTCATGTGTTCGTTCCGATTATGATCTACTGCGGGAACTTGCTACAACTTAGCAGCACAGTGGGTGATTTTTGTACACATCTTTAAAAGGAATTACATGAATCGGTTTTGTCCAGCTGATCGTCGTCTGCATGCTTCGTTGTAGTTTGTGGCAGTTTCGTTGTTGATTTTATACAACTTAATTCAAGTAAAGTAATCAAGCCTCGGCTTCAATTTCACCGTCAATGTATTTACCGGTGATTACCCAAGCAATTTTGAAAGCTATATTAAAATTCTTGATACTGCCATCGATACTTCGGCCATAAACTGAAATAAACTGCAGAAGTCAAGCGTAGAATTCGTCTTGGATGGGCAGAGGTTTGGGAAACTCCAATGTGTTCTTAAAAGCAATATCAGTCTGAAACGTAAAGTGTTGGGCACATGTGTCCTTCCAGTGGTAACGTATGGAACGGAAACATTAACAAAAGCATCTGAAAATTAATTCAGAGTGGCGCAAAGAGCCATTGGAACAAAGAATGCTTCGCATTACGTTCAGAGACAGATCAATGGAACCGACAGCAAACCAAAGTAGTTGATGTCATGGAAAGAAGCTTCTTGTTCCTCGCTTTATTTTTTGCCTTCGACTAGGTCTTGCAATAATTTTCCTGATGTTTTAGTCAATTTGCCTAACTTTTCATACATAGTCCAGCATTTTGAGCCCTATCGTCAATTCAATATTGTGAGCGCAGGTCGTACTACCGTTGTGTAGATTTTGCCCTTGAGTTTTGCTGGCATACGCTTGTCGCATAATACTCATCAATTTTGTCGCCATCTCAGCCAGCGCACGCTGGTACTGTGATTTACAACTTTGTCGCAATTTCCATTCTTGTTGAAGCTGGTGCATTTCGGCATGACGTTTCCGTTAATCGTCTGGAAAGAATAGCATCTCTTATGAGTTAGGCAGGACACATTGCAAGGAGGACAGATGGACGTTGAACCAAAACAATAATGAACTGCACAAGATATAAAGGCAGACCACCAGAGAGGTGAAGGAATGGAATCACAAAATTTCAAAATCGGTGAGGCCCACATTCAGAAGCCCAGTACAAGAACGTTTCATGAGTAACACACCGTTCATTTAGACTGATAAAGAAGAAGAAGAATCGCAGTGATTCAGGCAATACAGCACAATATATATATTTACAATCGCACCACCTTGGTATAATCGACCGGGTTGCATGTCATTTTTTTCTGTATTGTGGCACTTTGACTCTCGTTTTTGCTCATCTATACGGCATGGCATGGTATGCTTATATAAATGTAAACTAAATGTTGTTTACAATGAATTACGGAGAAAGTATGAATTTCAACCTTCAAATTCTCAGCATATCCGCAGTTATTTGCGTAGCCCCCGAATGGGGTGCACGCGGTTGTATAAGACATTTAAACTGGAAGAAAAGCGAGAGTTCAAATAAATTTTATTTCGATTTTACTTTTAACCATTGTCCTGTTCGTGAATTACACTGCAACTGGAACACTCATTAGAGTCATTTATTTAAAAAGAAAAAGGCGCAACTTGATTTGAGGTAAGGTTATAGCTGTAACAATTGTATGCCAGAGTGATGGAACTGAAAACGGTATTCAGGCATTACAAACCCCGTGTGACTGTTTGAACAAAATAAACGATTCATTGAACATGAACGGGTCTGTTCAGCTGCAATGTTGTGTAAATCGATTGGAAAATTTTTTGATGTATCTCACTTAGTGTGTTATCCCGAGTGTAGCAGCAACACCGTATAGCTGTTTTGTGTTCGGCAAAGTGGAAGAAAATCATGTAATGTTCAAATACGATGGAACAGTAATTTATCGCCGTGTTCATCATCGGTTTTTATTGCCAGATGAATCGAGGTGATGATGAGTTTGTTTTGCCATAAATTTCCTCTTTTTTTCGGTTAACAACTTGTTTAAGTCTAGTCTACCGACACTAGATTATAAATATTTCTCACGTGTTGATTTGGTATCGCAAGATAATATTGTGTTCAATAACAAAATTCCAGATTTGATTAAATTGATAAACTGTCGGTTCAACGTGGTGTAAACCGCAAAAAACGAACTCGGTCGTGAGATAGTGTGGCGTTATCGCAAGTAATACGAGAGTGAAATATAAGACATAGTGTAGTGAGTAAAGTGTCGATGATATGGAATTGTATTTCATATTGGTGATAAGGCTCTGCGCGACCTTATCATTTCTGCACGTGACTTTTTTTTAAATTTAATTTACGGCGATGCGAAAAGGTCTTAGTGGCTGGATTTAAGTTGTTACGTTGCCGCGCTATTTTGGTTTTGGGATATATGGAAAAGAACGCTTTAACCTCTGTCGTGATTTAATGAATGGATTACACTGTACAAAATATGGTGAGGTGATGCTTTTAGTGCGGTTTCTTTTCAAACGAAATGATTTACCTTGGGAAAGAATTTCTTTTTTTTGCAGCGATTCGCGCAATCGCTCATCAAACGAAGCATGTTTTGGACTTAGCAGTACTCAGTTTGGTGATCGATTGCGCGATTGAGACTTTGGATTAGGCTATTCTGAGCGAGGCGAACCATATTCCGTGGTTTTCAATGAGCCTGTTTTACGTACTCCAGGAGTTGCAGAATTTTGAAAATTTTTCATCATAACTTATGGATCTATTTTTGGTCAAAATTTTCTCAACTCTAGCACCTTTCATCGTGGAAGTAGACTTTGGCAAACCATTCGTTTCTCTCGTTTTTTAATTTGTCGACGCTGGCTGATTTCTTTTATGTTCAACTTGCCTCGTATATGTTCACTCTTGATATGATCCAACTTTGTGGTGCCATCTGCGTTGTTATCAGATCACTTCCATACTTTTCATTTTATATAGTCCAGCATTTTGAAACGTAGACAGCCTCAATAGTTTCTAATTACTGTGGATTTTTGGGGTGATTGAATCGAAACTGTTTGATTTACGCCTTCCGCTCTTCAACTTTGGCATTTATTTTTCGACAAAATGAATTAAAGTCGACCCAAATTTGATAGGACTCTTCCATACACACGCTCAGCCTCCCTATAGAATGATACCAGCTATGTACGATATTTCAGCGCTGATCATCTTACTGTGCGGTTATTACATAGCGACGCGAAAGATGCCGAATTTTTTTTAGTTAGGCCTCTTTCACGTCGCTCTGTGTATACGAGCAGTCACAATCAACATACAAATTACAAATGGAATGTGAAACGTAATATACTGTACAACATTCGCGATACCGACCCAGATTTGAAGAGTAAGAGTATTATATCGTTCCTTGAAATGAACCAAAAATCAACCCAAAAACCTGGCACACTTGTGCTCATGACCTATATTTTCAAATTTCTCTAATCGATAAAATTTTGCCAGCAACGGTGCTTTACATCAGAAACAAACTCCTTCGTTTTTTGGGGATTTTTTCTTTGTATGTTTCGTTTCTGCTTTCACTCGGTTGATGATACTTTTCTTTTAATGTTGACCAATTGGGTGATAACATATATTCTCAAGTCACTGTAAATAAAAATAGTTTCCTCATTTTCTTGAATTAATATAAAAAAAGAAGAATGTTTTCATTTTTTTGAATGAACTAACTTATATGAAGTTGGTACTTATGTCAAGTCATCTTGCTGACATCACAAAAGGAAAACAAAGAAAATGTTTGTATATACCCGCAGACCTGATTGCCTGACAGAATATTTATTTGATTTATATAGAGACGTAGATTTTCCGAAACAATGAAACTAAAATATTCCCATTCATTAATGCACTTGTTGCTCTCACGCGAAATCCGAATCATAATTAGTGATTTATGCAACAAGTTGCGAAAAGTGGTACTTTTTGTCACTAGATGTGATGTTATCAAACAAGCAGAGAGAAACGTGTTTGATAACCACATCGTGTGATAAAAAATACCACTTTCGCAACGCGTTGCATACAACCTTTTCTGCAACCAGCTGGCTGTGAAAAGTGGACTTTTGAGGTGCAGAACAAATGCCATAGCCACTCTACGAACGAAAAATCCCATTAACGATAACAGGCAGACTGGATTTATGAACGCTTCAAAAATTGGTTCACTGTGTTTATATTTCCTAATGACCTAGGAGGTCATTCATTGCAAATACAAGTAGCAACATTGCTGTTTAGAAGAAACGTGAACTTTTTTTTGCTACCGTAGAATTGCGAGTAGCCCGTTCTGGTCACACTTTCGACAATTCTAAAAATAGACTTTTCAATCAAAAGTTTCATGGGGGGGTATAGTTGGAAAGCAATTGGAATAGGCACTAAAAAAATTGTTTCAGCCAG
>JANTFA010135779.1:0-12948 GCA_026413405.1 Phytosciara flavipes
ATTTTGTTCGACACACGTTTCCAATGTCTCGTTTGTTTGCGCCCTTAGGCGACGAGAAAAATGTCCGAGAATGTAAAACCGCGCTTTAAAATCCTCAAAATGTATTGATTCTTCATACGAAGGTATAGAGTCTAGAAAGTGAACAAGCTGTTCGCATTTTCAATGTACCCGCACACGATTCAAAGGAGCATTGCTGCCGTGTAATTTCGAGATGAAAGACTTTTTTGAGCGAATATTGAATACACTATACTCGTACGGGTCTCCTCCTTACATCCATTTCTCCGCTCGATACTGAAAAACTTTAGATATATGAATTTGAAAGTTTCTGAAGAAAATTTCTCATTAAATAGAGTACACAATATTAAGATCTTTACGAACAATGGTCTGAGGAAAACCACATACATAAAAGCTTTTCTGTGGCATCGTTGTGTTTGTTCACAAGGCTCGTAATTGTGTCCTAAGAACAAACAGTATTGGCAAGCTTTCAGAATGGTGAGTAATATTGACTAGAGACACCTATACACTTGCTGACTATAGAAACTTGCTACTCTAACTGTGTATCCCGGTACAAAACGGTTCGCTATTTACTAGAGCTGATAGACATTGACAACATTGCTCTCGCAAAAAGTGATCGTAGTCAGCTGCCAAGCAGAGTACTATTTTGTATGGCATTTTATCCTCACTTTTTTGCAGTGCACAATATTTGTATGGTGCACTGTCCAGTGTCAGTACTCTATTTAGAGGACCACTCATGTCTGGAGTGATTGAACGATTGAACCACATCAAAAGAGTGACACACGTTGTTGTTTGGTAAACAGAAACTTTGAACGAAAACACAAACGCAAAGGGCAAGTTTGATTGTTAAACTGAAGTCCAAATTTTTTTAACCGCTTTGCCAATATTTTTATCAGCAGAACCACTTTTCGCCTGAAATAATGCTTTAAATCAAATGAAAATTATAACTGGCCGAAATGCCCATTTTCAATTTTTAAAATAATTCTCGTTATTGTGTGGTTTTATGGTGTGAACGCTATTTTTTTTTTACCGAAAACAATTTTACCAAACGTACGATGCCAGAGGGTTTAACAATTTATTTTTCATTCAGGCGGACCAAAAACATTACATTTTCGCACCAGATACAGAGCCGGAACACCGAATTTTCTGCTCACTTTTGATTTCCACTTGTGTCAAGTTAGTTTTTCCCCCAACCTTTTTGTCCTAGTCATGTTGTATAATGCTGTGCGTGTATTGTTGGTTCGGTTATAACCAAGGCTATATACTGTTGTAGAAGTCCCCTCAATCGCCATTTTATTAGGTCACACGGTGACACACAAAAAAGAATCCACCTACCATTATAAAATGTCAAATTTTCAGTGTGTAACCCGCGTACCTGCATCGAGGTCACCACAACATTATATAGCCTTGGCTATAATGCGGCTATAGAACGCGTGATTTATAAAATTTGGCTGATTTTTTATTTTAGTTTGTTTTGATTAAGGCTCGGAATCCGTCGAAAGCGGGAAAAAAATCGGTCGTCCTGAAAGTTCAAATCAGGTCAGGTAATTTTATAAAATAAAACCTGACCTCACCTGAACCTGACTTTATGAAAACTGGTTTCAGGTTTCAGATCAGGTAAATTGAGGTCAGGTCAAAATTGATTGAATCATGTTCACAGAACGAAACAGCTTTCATTCAAATCAGGTTCCGGTGAAGCCTGACCTGTTCTGAGCCTTAGTTGTGATGATTTGTTCGGAATGTGATTTTTTAATGAAAAATAGTTTATTTACATGTTGCTCGGATATAACGGCATAACATACGATTCGAATTAAAGCGGAACTGTATAAGGGAAAATTGTAGGGAGAATGTCAACGTGAATATCACTGCATTGTCAGCTAAATGAGCATAATATCATCGTTCTCACAACAGAGTGTTTCGAGCTTTAAAAATGATGACCCATAACTCCGACTTCTGCGTGTCCGATTCGAGCTAAATTTGACCTGAACGAAGCTTGGGCTTTACATAATCGATTACCGAAATTTGAGCGCTGCAGGTCTTCTGGAAGGGAAGTTGTAGGCAAGATACTACACCGCTGTTTTCACATACGCTCTTTGTCGTGAAAACGACGATATGCAATCAAGCAATTCCTATGCATTTTCCACTGAGTGTCATCTGTAGCACTCGTATCTTTTTTGAATTAGTGATAATTATAATTTCTATGTTTCTTAAAAGTTTTCTGTTCATTCGTGTAATCTTACACTTTTTGCGACGTGCCATGATATTGAACCCAATGAAACTTCAAGCGATAAATAATGATAACTCCCTTCTGCCAGCAGCCAACCCTTTTGCTTGTATTTTCGTTTCAACAGAAAAATGAATTGAAATTATTTGTCAAGTTTGTAAATTAACATTATGTGTTAAGGAAGATATGTGTAAATTTAACTACATCCCAAGCATATAAACACCTCTCCAAGAGCAATAAATAAATTTCGTATCTTCAACAAGACGTAAAAAGTTTTTCTTTCTTTCTCTTTGTCGTTTTATGATAAACATATCGTGAAGTCTGGTTTACATGAGTGTGTATATGTGTGTGCTACAAACCCCACTTTATAACCAAGTAGCGAATGAAGCCCTTTCAAGATATTCTTTTTTAACAAAATAGATCTGGCGAATTCCATGACCTGTCCCATAATGAACGAAATCGGGTCTTGAAATAGTTGGGAATCGGTGAGACTTTTCGTAGAGCGACCTTCATGGAATGTAAGACTTCACGAGAACACGGTGAAATTCAAGATCGGAAGAGACAGGATGATACAATCTTGCCGAAACTATTCACATCGACTCTAGAAAGTGTTTTCAAAATGTTGGATTGGAGTAAGATGGGAATAAACTGATTCGCAGATGACATTGTTGTGATGGCGTTGGATCTAGACCAAGCCCAGGTCATGTTACAGCAGCTGAACGAAGAGTCGAGCAAAGTTGGTCTTAAAATGAACCTGTCAAAAACAAAGATCATGACCAACATCAGCGATGATAGGGAGATCAAAATTGAAGACACTGTCATCGAAACAGTCGACAGTTACAGCTACCCGCTACCTCGGTCATAAACTGAAATTGGGTCTTGACAAGTCGAAGTGAAACGAAGAATCGGTCTTGGATGACAACAGCCTACAGAACAACAGCCTAAAGCGTAAAGTGTTCGATTGATGTGTTCTCCCGGTGTTGACATATGGAGCAGAAACGTGAACACTGACGGAAGCATCCGAAAACAAGCTCAGAGTGGCTCAGAACAATAGAACGGAGCATGCTTGTGATTTCGCTCAGAGACAGAAACACAAACAAATTGATTCGCCAACAAACAAAAGTCGTTGACCTAATGGAAAGAATCGCATCTTTTAAGTGGAATTGGGCAGGACACATAGCACGGATGACGGACGAGCGTTGGAGCAAAACCATCCTGAACTGGAGATCGCCTACAACACGACCAATGGGCAGACTCCCAGAACGATGGACGAACAGCAAACACGAATGAAATACTACTGAAATGTTTTCGAAAGAATCAAACATGCTCCAAGCAACGTTGAATGGATTTCGAGATGTTTTGGTTTAGAGTTTGTAAGTCACCGGACACGGTCATGGATTACTACATATGCAAACCCAACGTTGCTACCATCTATATACGCTAAATGTATAGTAAAATTTTCAAAGATAAAATCCTTAAATATATTTCCGACATATTTACGCTTGACAATACACGAAATATATATACGAACCCATTAAAAGAGCAGACCCTAAGTGATAGTGAGCGAACACAAAACCCATTCGTTTTTATTGGGCTTTAATTTTAAATAGCTCGTATTATGCTTTTCGACGCAAAACGAAAACTTTCAATTTTTGGTTTCTTCGCTTTTTGTCATGTCACCCATCGTGATAGCACGTCACACATCTATGGCTGCTCTCAAACTATGTATGTAAACTATATGTCGATTGATAAATGAGTTTCGTTTCTTTTCTCTTTATTTGTTGATCGCACAACATTTTATTTCAACCAATTTGTACAGCAGAAAAATTTTTTGTTTGCTTAAAATTCGATTTTTCAATGATAATGCAGCTGTTATACGAGATGTTGTCAACGGCTTCGGCTTCGCCTCGGGATGATAATGTTTACACCGATTGTGCAAAATTTCTATTTAGGCACAAGTTGGCAACAGCGTGCATAGATATGCATTCGGTTTATTTGTAAAATGGCTACAGTACATAAAATCTCTTCTTGCTACATTGCGTCTAAACTGGAATTTTGGCGTACGATGTGTTGTCAGCATGAGTGGTCCTCTAAATAGAGTACTAAAGCTGGACAGTGTACCATACAAATATTTTGCACTGTTAAAAGAGTGGTGATAAAATTTCATACAAAATAGTACTCTATTTGACAGCTGACTACAATCACAGTTTTGCCTGGAGAGCATTGACGATACCTATGACGTGAGTGAGTGTTATGGTGTGTAGTGCTTGTGATCATGAACACGATTGTAGTATCGTGGCATATGTGACGTTTGGAAACGGGCTGAAATAGACGATTTATTTCCCCATCCGTCCATTAGTGTTAGTTTCTCGTCATCGCCCCACCCCTCGTCCTTCTGTCAGTGGGTTGTCGGACATACATTGGCGTTGATGTATTATCGGACCGTGTTGGACGAATGAACGATACCAATGCACTATCAAGCAACGATTCTGGTAAGTCAAGTAGAGGGCCAGAATCATATAGAATTGGCTATTCTTTTTCAACTACTTTGATTGTTTTTGATTATTTGTAATTGTTTTAGCCCTGCATTTGACTTACCGGATTCGTTGCTTCTTCCGTGGTGAAACTCACTGATTGTGACTGAAAGCTTGAAAAAATAATAAAACAAAAACTTTCAAAACTCAACCACGTAATCCAATCAACAAAAAGTCAATATGTGAATCTTATATTGATGATTCGACACACATTTCAAAGTAACACAGTTTAAAGAAAACTCGTCTGAGCGTTGAAAAACGAAAAAACCAATTTCGAACGTTCTACTTCAACATAATTCTCACCGTAGCTGAGTGCTATTACATACTTGCAATCATAGGCGTGCAACCGCGACACCACAGAGTAAATCACTGAGAACGGAGAACCGTATTACGAAACTGTGGGCATTGTCTACAGTTTCGGTTTGTACAAAACACATATTTGTGTATAAACCAAGACACTAATGTACAGATTGGATTTTTGTTGAAGGAAGACGCTTTAAGTACTTCTATTTCTATGAACTTCTTTTGTGCAACAGGAAATCGAATTGGACAAAAGGAAATGAGCCGTCCAGTAACTAAGGTCGAACAAAAATGAATTTTTCGGCTTAATATCCGACGTAGTTGACTGATTTTTCAAGGACACCGTGCTATATTTGTCTGCAATGTTCGTCTTAAGGTGAGACGAGTAGAAATGGAAATTCAGCCAAATCTCAAATGATAAAATCTGACGATAGAATATGGAATCAAACCCAGCTCTAACTTGAACTAACTTCCGAAGAAGAGGGGGGTTCAGAAAAAGCGAACACGCAATGTCATAGATATGGAAAAAGGTGTAGACACTGGCGAGCGAGTAAAAATTTTTCTCACGAACAGCGGGTGTCCCTTATGGAAGTTCCTCAAATAGCTTCGTCGACGTGGTGTATTGGTTTCAGAGCACTCGACTGACAATCGAGTGATTCTTGTTCGATCCCATGGAGAGACATATGGGCATATGTTCATTCTCCCGTTTTTAATTGCAAATTATTTCGTTCATATCTCCTTTGTCATAATTTACAACATCGCAGAGCCTTAAATCTGTGTCTAAATCGCAATAATCATTCCAAGAAAAGGCACACCAAACGCTTCGGATGCAAATTCACATTAATTAACGCTGAACCTGAAGTTGAGGTTCCTTTCATTTGATTTAATTTTTCTGCCAACTTTTTGTGGCTTTTTTAAACGCCTCATCTCTTTAACACAACGCCCGCAAAAATCTGTTTCGAGTATGAAAATATGAAACTAAACTCATGCATGGTAATGAAAACAGAAGAAATTCCATCTCTAGTTGACATAAATTTCGTGTCTTTATATTTTGTTTGGGAAACTTTGTCGTATTCTCTATGTTATCATGTAACCGCTATTCCATTACCCTATTGAAGTGCTTATACACATGTTATGTATATGCGAATTTGCTCCCGTTTTATTGCATGTATGACACTCAAGAATGGAGTGTATACTCGACGATATATAATTATGGTAATAAAATACAATTATTTGTACGACTACCCAACGAAAAGTTAATTTCGGTTCTGATGGCCCGGCTTTTGTTTTAAAGTGTACTAAGTGAGTAGCGGTATAATAGTGGTTGTAGTGTGTGCACATAATTTTTTGCAATTTCGCGCCATAATCACCACATTTCCATGCATGTGTTTGGCGTCATATGAGGCAGAATTTTTGGACCCTTTAGTCTTATGCTTTCACTCTTACGTTTGTAACACGTCGAATTCGGAGATGAGCAAAATCAGTTGAGCCGATCCAGAGATATGATCAAGTGCTTTTTTCGAGGTCTAGTTGAGGAATTCATAGATTGTGAAAATGAAACATAGGTATTGACTGCACCAATCCAGAAAAAAAAAGTTTTTTTTCAAAATCTGATCTAGGGCTTGGAAGTTATAGCCCATAAAGTGAACCCAAGTTGAGCTCCTCCGCCAAACAGTGAAGGTAGAGCTTTTTGTCGATATGTCGAGTAAGTTTCATTCGATTTTCATGATTTTTTTTGTTTGAAAGGTGATGACCGTAAATGGTAATACTGTTTTCGGTAATCTAATAAAATGGCCGCCAACCGCCATTTTAGGTTCAAGTGTTTGTAGAGTTTAATTTTTGAATGAGACTTCGTACGGGACTTTCGAAAATGCTCTAAGTAGTTTTATCAAGGGATGCAATATTGCAGAGCAGTCTTAAGATATCTAGGACATCTAGCTATATGCCGTTCAGTACTCGTACGGGTCCCTCTTACATTATTCACTGATATCTTTGATCGCTATTGGTTGTTAGAGTGCGAGAAACTCCTCTCCTACGCTATGGAGCCATTATCTTGAAGTCAATTATTTTAAATAAACTTACTAACACCACAATTCACCTAGGTAGAAAAATAACTATTCTTCCCAGTTTTGCTTCCATAATAACGGCAATATTTCATTTCAATCAGTGCACATAAGTTTTCCGACTTATTTTGGTACATATATTCATGAATTGCAATACAAAACACACAATACGAAGAAGAATTTGTTTGGCAAACAGAATTTACAATTCCAACACACACACACACACACACACCGAAGCCAACCCAATTCGCTCGTCTCTGTACACAGTGAAATTTGTATATTTCTATTATTTATATCTGACATGGATCAAACTTTATATGCACATTTAGAGGATAAATTTGTGTTCCAAAACCAATTACAGAACCCTAATCAAAGGATTTATCTCTTTCGATTTGAATCATCCTCGAGAGGTAAATCCTCAATTCGTTTGAATTTGAAATTTAAAAAATAAAATTTGTTTGTTCTCTAATTAGAGGCGGAAGTCGCGAAAAAGGGTAAGCGCCCGTGTGAAATGGTCTTGTCATGTCTTCGATCATGATTTATAATATCGTGCTGCCAACTCCGTTCAGAAAGCGGTTTATCCGTTTTTTCTCGACCCTTCTAAAGTTGTACATTTTGTTGTGGTGGTAGCGCCATTCGCCATTTCGGTGACAGGCCACAGCCCATTTATGTTAATTTACATACAGGAAAATTTACCGTATCATCACATCAACGATAATTATTCAGATGGGTGAATATGAAAATCCACCATTAGAGATAAACGAGTAGGCCGAACCGGCTGCGGCTCTATCACCCGAGCCAATTTGGCCAGTTTTAATTTTACCTAATTTACAGGTCTACCGCGTTTTCTAGTTTCAAAAATCTAATTAGCTCGGGTCGGGTTGGTATTACAAAAACCTTGAACCGGCTCATTCCTAATTGAATTTTCTTTGATTTGAAAGCAACATTTTATTGTTGTTTTTTTTGTCAAACTTCTATCAATAGCTTTGAGGTGCCAAAGCCGTTCACAAATTAGGTACACTCTAATTCCCTGCTAAAATATATGAGAGACTGCCTTCCCCAGCGTGCGTGCTACGCGCCCCCTGTATAGAGCGTGATTGAATGACTTTCACACACAAATTCAAAAACGGTAATTTGATGAAACTAGGAAAAGTCCAACATGCTCCAACAACATGAACCGAGCATGCATTTTTAATAATCCCTAATTTTGGAACTTTTACGAACGAGCCCTCGAATACAGCTGATGTTTCAGATTCAGCAGACTGAGCTCACGAGTGTTATTATTACGCAAAAACTTTTTTTTTCATTGTGGGACGATTAAAATTGTTACATTCCCTTTCTATTATCATCTCATTTCCCGTAATATTATGTCAATCCCCAGGAAAAGAAAAGAAAAGAAAAAAGTTTTCCCTCCGTGCAATTGTTAATGTAATACTTAAGTCTTCAGTACAAACTTTACAAGTGCTTGTAAGCTTCAAGTTAATTAAAAATCGACTTAATGAGATGATTACGATATTTTGGAATAATGTTTCTTTCAGCGCAGTTAACTGTATGGAATTTAAATTTCTTGAGATATTGAAGATAATCACATTTACAATGTGGAACTGGGAACTGGAAAATTTCATTCATGCTACAGTTTAAATAGGTCAAAGGCGTAACAAACTTTTTGGGGATAAGATTTTCTTTAAACGCTTTTCTCCGGAACTTTTAAATCAAATCCATTCGTGTTACATTTCCCCAACACATTTCGGGTAAACGCCGACAGTCAGAAAAAAAACATTGTAAAAACGAAGTCTAAATAATTTTCACCTTTGCCCGCTTGAATAAAAATAATTTTTAATAGCAAAGGAATGAATTGAAAGTTTGGAATACGAAACGCAGAACATAAAACCTTTACACTTTTTGAACTTTGAGTCGACGCCTTCTCGTAATCGTTTTTGAAAATGTTGTTGGCGAAGTATTATGTACTTAAATTACATCATCGTGTAATTACAGGAGATTGTGTAAAACACAGCAATACAACGCGTTTAGCAAAGTCCGTCAATGTGTCATAAAAATGTATGTCGAAGATACTCCTTGCTTTGGTACACGCTTGTATTAAGGTCATGGAAGCATACACCTGTTATACCAGTGTTGAAAGGTTTTGGATTTCAATTTTATAAAAGAGTCAGAACAAAAGAACAGAGATTTTTCAGTGTGACACTTGTTCCAATTTATTTTAATTTGTAGCGCTTTTTCGGCGTTGATCGACAGAAAGCATAGAATTGAACTGAATGTAAGCCTTCTCGTTTTGGTGGTATGCCTACTTATACAGAACATATAGGCTTTGCATAACTAACCTGGGCGGTGTTAGTTGCTACTCATACATTTATAAAGGAGTAGAGAGCTGAAAGCGAAACTGGAATACCTGGTTCTGGACCGTTCAGTGTGGTATCTGAGGCTATTTTAGTGAGTTGGTTTGCTATCTCGTCGCCTTTGCTACCGCTGTGACCATTCTGATGAGCCCAGATGAGTGTGGCTCGATTCTTCCATCAGCGAGTCAAATTCATTCCTGCATTTTAAAGCCAGGGATGATGTGAGTCTGTTACTACACCAAAAAGAAGTGGAATTTCGAATGTACGTTTAAATCGCCCAAATTCTGTGATTAGTGCGTAGAAAGTACGATTTATTCGTACAATATACGGATAAGTTAAGAGCGGTTTTTTCTACGTTTAAAAGTTAAATTAAAACGTAGAACTTTTTTTTAGTGTAGCGAGAGCTTTAATTGCTGCTTGGCTGTCGATGAAAATGTGCATCGGCAGATTAAAGTGATCATTACTTCAGCGCAGCAGCCAGCAACACCTGTGATTTCTGCTTGAAAGACACTGGTGTCGTCCTAATGGTCCTAAAGAACTTGGACTTGCTGACAATAATGAATTAGCACCAGAAAGAGTTTATTAGTATTGGTGTACTGGCCTTCCAACATCAAAATCCGATTTCATGAATGAGTATAGCTTTACACACTGTAGATAATTTCGTCTCGTTTGGGCGGTGTTAAGGGCTCTAGGAAAACCTCTAAAAAAGAATTCTGAAACTTTATCTTTGATTTTCAGAATTTTTTCGGAGAACTCCTTACACCGCCCAGTCAGTGAGACGAAGTTCACGTAGACGCTATTATCGGCACATCGTTAAAACTTCCATTTCTAAGCGAACCCAAGCTTCATAATCTGCTTAGTTGGGGTGTTCGATGCTATTAACAAGTGATGCAAATACACCATCTATGTGGGAAGGTGTCCATCCGTACAGTGGATACAATGAAAGCTTTAAAAGAAGTAGAAAAAGAAACTGAGCGCAAACCTGCAATTTTGAGACCTTGAACATAATTTTCCACCCAATTATTGAAATGGATTCAAGAATCCCTTCACCGACCTGACCGTCTCGAAATATTTCATTAATAAAAGCGACATCTGTGTTGAAAGCAACAGTAGATCGGGTAGTCAACAAAGAACTGGTAACAAAAAGACGACGAAAAAAATGTGACTAAACTTTAAATAAAAACTGCTGGCTCGCAAGATTCCCCAAACAAAATTGGCTACAGATAAATTCTTTCGGTAAAATTGAAAGAACGAAACTCAATAAACAATTTTGCAAATTTGAATTTTCAATGCGATAAACTTTCTTTTGAAAGCAAAGAAAAAAAGTGGCTTGCCGATAAAAGGTAAAAAAAGGGGGAAACGAGAAAAGAAAATTATGTCAGCATTCTATCATTCTATCTGATTTTTATTGTACTAATGACAGAGAAAGTAAAAAAAAATTTTTTATGGAAATTGAAAAATTCTTTATCACGAATCCACTCGTTTTCTTTTTTGGGTGTGTGCCTTCAATATTACACTCTTCTTCTTCGAAGTAACGTGTGTACAGCTTTAACAGATTATGAAAGAAAAACAAGAAAGGAGAATCACTTTTCTACATGGTATACAACCCATATTATAGGTACCTACCATACCCGCACTTTTCTTCTTTATCTTTTTTCATAATATTTACTTGTTATACCGACAACAGTTCGTAAATAAATTGAATTCCTGTTTGATAAGACGAGAAGAAGAAAAAACCAACTTTTTATATTGATACAACAGCAGCACGCCAAAAAATATTCGATATGACGAAATACCCACACAGATAACATCGTATTACGTGATATAACCTTACCACATCCTCCATCTAGATATTATATATTAGCTCACGATTCTTGATATTTGTTGGTGCGGTTTAATTTGAGCACCTGGTAGGTTAATCGTTCCCTTTTTCCGAAAGATAATTGCAAAATTACTTTGTCCGGATAGAATGTTAACAAAAGCGCCAGAACAAACTTTTGGAGAGAAAAAAAAACTCCTTACTTTAAGTTTGCAACGTCCCAGCGAATTTTAGTGGTGAACTCTTAGCGTTGCAATTAGTAAGTTTACACACTATAAAACGTTGAGTACACCTATCTAAACTTTGGGCTTTAATGTTAAACCATAAATATATACGACCCTGTACTGGGAAAGTGTCAAAAAGTATACGTGCCCACCCAAAGGTTAAACAGTTGAATTCGTAATTTTCTGCCGTTGACGGTTTTGTAAGACCCATATGTACACAAAAAGAAAAATAATCAATCTGTCTGATTGCAAGTTCATTGACATTGTTTGAAGGTATACACACCGTTGTGTCGCTGGCTTCGTTAGCATCACGTACAAGTGAAAATTGATTTTGCCCAAAATGACTTCCTTGTGTAGCTTTTCCTAATCGAGTTGAATTCCCATCCTATATCTCGCTATCTCCAACTCCATTCTTTGCCGCGGGCGTCGTCGTCTGTTTTTTTCTTGTTTGTTTTACTTTGAAAATTAATTTTTAATTGCCGATAGTAAGCAAACTCAGCCAAACATTTTCATTTGAATACATTAAAATTCAAAAATGGACGGTTTTCATGGTAATTTAAATTGGCCAGATTTTCTTTTCTTTTTTTTTGGCATAATAATTTGTTCTTGTTTAAGTTCGTTAGGTCTCGTTAGTTTCGAGATGTATTCTTCTCGCCGTCGTTTTCATATTATTATTCGCCCATTTCGTCAATTTATCAAACGACTTGCTTCACACATTAAGACACGTTTCGTGAAATAAATTCCGATTTTTCAATTATTCCTCTCCATTGCCAAATTGGCACCATATTCCAAAAATTGCTTGAAATCATGAAATTGATCCTTATTTAAAAATCTAGTTCAAATTTGCTTGTGAAAGCCACATGTTCCCCGACCTCGATAGCAAAATAAATTTCAGTTTGAAATGTTAGCTTCTTGTCCAACCAAAGCAAACCCCAAAAGATTCTCTCAATTGCACTTTTATTTTGACGGCAAAATTATTCGCAATGTGTCGCTATTCAACGGACTTCTGCAACTTTAAATTTTTGATACTGTTGACGAAAAATAGAAAGATGACAGTTGTGGGTTTCATTCGCTTTATAGCCCACACTTTCCACATTCAATTCATCTCGTCAGGAGCTTTGATTTTATCCCGTTGGCATCATTATCCTTGTGATACGCTCATGTCCAAGATGTTAACAATAAATGTGTTAGGTAGAGACAATGAAGAGTTGCAGGTTGGTATATTTTTCAGTGAGTGGAAATGGAATTTTTCTGCTTCCATCATCAGTTACAAACGACTTTGTTGTGTCTGAATACCATAGTAAGACATAACCCCAAAAACATTAGAAAATGTAGTGCCTGTAGGTGTCACTGATACAGTGTTAGAATATTCTCAAGGCACACTGTCCGATTTCACGCCCTCTAATTTTGTAAAC
>JANTFA010135801.1:0-12946 GCA_026413405.1 Phytosciara flavipes
ATCCGCCATTTTTTCAGATAAACGGTGTCACACCTCTGCCATACAAAAAAACTCACCTCAGATAAGTTTGTATGGCGTGGTGAAATTTATGCATGAAAAGTGGTGTGGCAGCCGATTGCCTGATTGGCAAGACTTCCTTAGTGTAAAGCCTTGCTTAAAGTAAAAACAAACGAAAATTCTGTTCTTTTTGTGAAAAATATTTAGTTTTATCAAATATTTTTGTTTGGTCGGTAGTTGCATAGCTATGTTGAAAACTAAAATGGATTTTAAATAAGTTACATTCTCAATTTAAAAACAAAATGGAAATGGAGTAACAGCGCAGTTCTTAATACACGACGACAACTGTGCTTAACACGGCTATAAAACAGTACTCATAATAATATTAATGTATCGCATTTGTACAGGTTGTGATGTCTTTTTTCATTTAAATAAAATTTTACTAATCGAAATATCCGATCTACTTAATATCCGTTTGATATTTGGACTCGTCCGAATGAAGAACTGCAACCGGTTTCAGTATGAAGCGTTTTCGATCGACGACCGTCTGCTTTCCTGGGTTAATCGTGAAGGAGGTATCCTGCAATAAAACCAAAAAAAAAAAACCAAATGAAATCCAGTCGCATGTGAGGGCAGTAATTTATCAGTTTCATGTTTATTATCAAAGCGGAGAAAAGCATAGTCCATATGTATTAGCTAAGATTCAAGGCGTAATTGCTGTTAAGCTTTTTTATTCTGTTCACAACCTAAAACTAATTAGGTTCAGTGGTAGCTACCGTCATGTTGTTAGGCATAGAAAGTTAAGTGGGAAAGTTAACATTAGATTTTTGCTTTCATATATTCTCGGCCGAAAAGTATTTGCGTAAGGGGTCGTCACGTTTTCTCAGTGTTGTTAGCAGATGGAAATTACTTTTAACTCGAATATGACGAACTTTTCTCGGTCAATAGGGTCTTCTACGCTCCAAAGACACCCCCCGAAAGGGTGTAGAACACATTACTGACTGCTAAAAGTGCCAAATTGTCGATTTATTAAGTGAACACTGAAAAACGTACGACCCCTAACTAGTAAATCGGAAATGTGCAGTTTTCTTACAACAAACGTTCATATCGTCAGATTACAATATCAAAACGCTGAATGAACAGCAAGCCTGAATAGTGCGTCACGTTTCGTACTGAAATTCATTTCTTATAATTAACTAAAAACACCAATGATGGCCGTCTGATATCTCCGTAATGATTTGATGAGAAATGGATTAATTTGGCTAAAACCTAAAAATTTGCAGCATTTAAAGTGTTCGAAAGTTCAGTTTATTTTACCAAAGCACATAAATTATTGAAATCCATCGAAGGAATGATACAAAGCGACACATAAGAGAAGCAACAATTAGGTCAAATAATTCAAATACTCACTTGAGAATGGACTTTCATTTTAATGATAACAACATCAAGCATACAAATACCACATTTTAAACACATTTCTATCGATCAATTTTCTAAATTTATACGATGGCTGAGAGCTAAACTATGTTTTCGCCACCGAATAATAGTTTGTCTAAAAAAATCAAAGTAAAATGTAATTAGAGGAACGAATCCGATGGAAGCGTTAGTGAAATGTAGTCGGGTCGATGTATGCTCACATAGTCGATGTAAATTCACCGTAGCGCATTGTATTTGTGCTTTACAGAAAGCTTAGCGAAAGCTTTGAGTTTCTTTAGGAGTCCACCGGAAAATGTGAATTTTGAAAGTGGAAACCAAAATGAAATTAAAGCTTTTCATAACCGAAGACAATGCAATACGATGTTCTGGCGGGTTGCTGTGCGTTTACATAGTGACGCGAAAGAGGCCAAATTCTAATTTTTCTAATTCAGATTTGAGTTAGGCCTCTTTCACGACGCTATGTGGGTCCACTATAAGGGAATTAAATTCCCAAAATTCTTTAAAATCCCGAATTTCTGTTCCTGTTAAACCTTGTAAATTACCATCTCAATTGAATGGTTTCGGCTCATAGTATTGAAAAACAACTAAAAATTCCGTGAAAGCAACCGAGGGACTTCGGTGCATCATCTTTTTAGAAGAAGTGGCAGAATTTGAGAATTTTTAGAGAATTTAATTCCATTAAAATTGGCTCGAGTATTTACTCTAGCTTCACATAGCAACGTGAAACAGGCCTAATTCAAAATTTTCTTTTGTTCTACTGTCAAGATTGATGCGCAGTGCAATGACTACAGACATTTACAACTTAGGATGAAAACTTCAAATAAAATGTACAAGAAACCTGTCACACGTCCTACACAAAGGGACGCGAAAGAAGCCTAATTCAAATTTGTATCAGGTCTCATTCGCGTCGCATTGTAAATGCACAATGAGCATTTGTTTTTTCGAAATAAAAATGTTTCTATGTGTGAGTGGTCATCGGTTCATTTAAGAAAAAAATAATTCGAAACGCGTCAAATGCCAAAAAGCTTCCATGTAGAAATGAACTTCGTTCAGAGATCGTTCTCCCATTCCCAAAAGTTGAACACAAAATGACGAAATAAAAATGAATTTTTGCGTTGAGTAGTGTCTGATTACATATGAACATTTATTGTGGGGAAAAACAATTTACGGGGAATTTTTTTTTAAGGAAAAGCTACAGACACGAAAGCAAAATGTTTTCATTTTCACATCACAAATTTATAGCCAAACAAAATGTCATGTTCCTTTTCCCTTCGTTTGAAAAATGTTCCCATGATCCGTATAGAATTAGAATTTGTTTATTTTACCCCAATGCAGCTGCACGTGTTTTCATCATAGTACGTTCCAGTCGTACAATCCTTGGAATCCCTACACCTACACGTACAGTCTTCGGAATCCCAAATTTTTAAGGCTTCCTGTAATAAAACAATCAGATCGACTTAACACAATTCCATCCATTAAACCGTAAAGTATGTAAAATCTCCCTACCGACAAACATTTATTGTGATCGTCCACGTTGGTGCATTCACATTTACATTGTGATTCAATGTAAACTTGATTGAGCTTACAGTCTTTTTGCTTTATCCTACAATCACATTTGCATTTTGTGTGCTCTTCGACCACCACTGGGACTTTTTCTTTAAGCGGCATCTTTGCGTTTCCAGTGTATTGTGATTTGATTATCTGTTATTTTGAAACAAAACCAAAAAAAATCATTAAAATTTAGGTCCCGTACATGAACCGTTAACAACATACCACAAACGTTTTGATCTCCGTTTCGATGGGTTGACACTCGAGCAGTTTGTGCGTACAGCAACCACCGCATTGTTTGATTCTAAAGAAAAAATTACAAATTCAAAACTAAAGCTCAAAAGTACAAGCGAAAAACCTTTTCGCTTGAATATATACCTCGTGCAAGACGGGAAGTAAATTACTGAAGGATCTTCTGGTTCGTGTTCAGGCTTCAGCGCAACCACAGCCAACTGTGGCGTGCACAAAGCTGGTTGTGGCGTCAGACCGGCACTTCTTTCTTGAGCCATGACTTCGGTGAATCGAGCTGAAATCGAGAGAAATGAAATTGAAATCTACATCAAAAAACTTCCAAGCTGATTCACTAAAATTCTATTTTGTGTAGCCGAGTTGAATCTCGCTCAAAACTGATGCAATGGGGGTGGGAATAAGTTTGCATAGTGCTGCCAGAAGCGTCAGTTCTGTAATCTTTCGCTCCGTCAAACAGTTTTCATTTCCATAATTTCATATTCGTCACACCATTTTCCAGCTTTCCTGATGTCAACAAATGGAGCCGAATGATGTACTGAAGAGATTCATCGACGTTTGTTCCAACAAAGATGACAAGTGCACCAGATACTCATTTGCATCGAATGGAATTTTGGAGTGGTTCGGACGAAATATCAAGGACAACAATAAAATTTTTGAATACATAAGGTAAGCAAAGCCTAACTGAATTAAATATGGCGAGGCAGACTCGCACCATTCTTTTAATGTTGACCACTTCTCAGTGCCTTAAAAAAGCCCTAGGTCCACTATACTCGTTACGTTAGGGACCGCCGTTCATAAATGACGTTACGCTGATAGGGGTAGAGTGTGTTCAAAAAATCATGACGATCCTTACAAATTTGGGTCAATTTGAAGGGGGTCGAAAAATCTCCAAAATAGCGTGACGTCATTTATCACGGACCCTTACTTTAACGAAGCCAATCGATATACTGACTGAAATTTTCTTGGCAGATACAACTTAAGCCATCAGTATGAACACATGTTTAGCGTCGCCATCCGATGTGAGGCATTCGAAGAAAAACCACTACACAAATCAACGTAAGTTCGCATACGAGGTAACTTCTCATTCTGAAAAATAATTCGAATTTTTCTGCAGTCGGCAACAACCCACCGACACAATAGTGAATGTTGTTAGCAGCACAAAATCACACGACATTTTCGAAACTCCGCCAAGTTGCTCGGCAACTAAGGAAACCGATGATATGGCCACACCGGAAAAGAAAAATCATTCAGATGCTAACGACGAAAAGTACGCGTTCAGCGATACAGATGATGGACCATCGTTTTCGAGGTGTCCACGAATCACACGAAGTTCACGCAAGCGAAGCTCAGACTCACCATGTCCGCCCCAGTCACCATCTAAACGAAGTAAACGGACCTATTGCAAAGACGGCGAACAGTTGAATTTGAGTGTCGAAACAGCCGATCAACCGGACACATCAGACAGCAGTCAACATATTGGTGAAATAAAATATATTGAGGCAATCGGAACAGTACGTAAATTACGTAAACTTAAACATCGGGGCATAGACTCCCGGTCTAAAGAGGTTCGGATTTACGAGAGTCCTACGGGTAAGCATTGGGAGACTGGTAATACAAAATTGAAAATCTCCTACCGGGAAAGTGTCAATCAAAGTGACCTGCAATTTGTCTTAGTGATCTATCAGCATATGGATAATAACCCGCGATGTAGGAGAGACTTAATGTCAGAGTTCGCACAAACCTGCTCTGACGATAGCGCCGAAGTACAAAAGAGTGAGCGAAAAAGCAAATCGAATAAAAATTTAAAAATGAGAAGACTAAGATTCTAGCAATTTGAAATTGCGCCGTAATACAAAATCTACAATTTTTCGTGTTCGAAAATCCAAATTGATACCCCGGTGTGTTTTTACGAAATTAGAATTTAGAAATTTACAGTTAAAATCATTATAAAATGTAAGTCCCAACTGCGTTCGTTGAAGTATGGCGAAGCCAACGAGACCTTATGTTTAACTTATAAGCAATACAATTTCATCATTGAATGACAAAATTTGAACAAAGTGAAAATAAAAATGTTTTTTTCTTCAAAAATAAACAAAATATTGATTTTGTCTTACCTAACAGCATCGTCTCTCGAGGATCAGCCGATTCTTTCGATATGAATTCGTCGATGAATTGTGTCACATTCTCTAAACTATTTATTCTTTGGATCATCTCCAACGGCATCTGAAAAATTAAAACAAAAAATATTTTATTTAATTTGATCAAAAATCTAACTAAATCGATAAAAAGTCAAAAACTCTCAACATATCATCTAGTGTTTGATACAAAATCTTTTACTTCATCAATTTGAACGATCCTAATACATGCAGTGGATTTAGATCTGGAACGGAGAATTCTTTCTCCTTTGAATTGTTTAAAGATGAAAACACACGAGCAATTTTTCATCGCTAGGACGAATGTTTTCTCTTGCAATTCGATTTGTAGCATAGGCTAAGTGTCCGTGTGTCCGTGTGTATTCAGTTGAACAGTCAACTTTTAGACTATCGCTTTGGTCAATGACACAAAAATTTAGTGGAAGCTCCGTGTCAAAAAACCGAATAAGCCAAAGTAAAGGAAAAACCTGTCATTATCTACTACTGGATGTACGCCTCCCGCAAAGGGGTATTAGACCATGAAACACTACGAGGGCAAGTGCGAATTGGTGAGTGTGAATCACTTAATGTGAATTTCGACCCTCGCCTATAGAATAGAAGTCTGCCCTGCGATACATAAATTATGCATCAGCGCTCGTGACTGGTTCTTGTGTTTTTCGCTTGTTGAACTTCCAACACAATAATTTTTGTGTGAGTCTTAAGTCTAACACACTGCGCTATTAGGTCGCCGCCAGTCGCCGCAAAACCTTCGATTGGTAATAATTCCAAGATTGTCATCTGGCTGCCTTCTTCAGTTAAAAGATTTGTCACATAGAAAGCAGCGTAGTGTCAACATACCGATTTGGGTGAAGTGGTACAGAGCATCTTGTGACACTAGAAAGTCTCATAAATAATTCAAGGAAGCAAGGTGATGTCAAGCTTTACTATCAGATCGGGTCGACCTGAAATAATTCGAATCGGACCCGAAAAAAGCCGAACTGATGTAGATCAGAAAACGATCCGCTCTGGTTTTCCTAAATTTTGGATTCTATCTGGCTTATGAAAAAATTTGAAACACGTTTCTGTGTGTTTCTGGATTCGCTTCTGGCTCTATTACTGTTCAATTTTCCAAGATTTTCAATCTGTAGGCAAAGGATCACATGTCCCAAAAAAATGCATTCCAACGACCAACGCTTCAAATGAAATTTGATTTTAATTCGTTTGACACACCCACTCAGTCCAGTTTCATTAGTCCATTATTTGGAGTACCACTCATGCTTGAAGTGCGTTGACTTAAGCCTAAGACTTTTAAAATGACGAACCGATTCAAATTTTTCACATACGTTTTTGTTAACCTTGTCAAACAAGTTTAAAAACGAAATTGATGAAACACATCATCAAAGAGTTAAGTGTCTGTGTCCGACTGTATCATTCTGGAAGTTTTTCTTTTGCATTCATGAATTAAATTGCAGAATAATCTTGATAAATTCAGAAAGGCCACCGGCTGGTTTGAAAGAACTTTGTTGATGATCAAGAAAGAGAATTTAAATAAAATTGACATTCCGGTCAATGAAGAAAAATGTATGCAACTAAGGTAAGCCTATCGTCACTTCAGTTCTGATATTGCTTTCAAAAAGATATAAGAAAAAAATCGAAACGAATGAAAACATGTCCACTCGCGACTAATGTGGTTTTCCAAGCTGCAACGTGATTCCCCTCCGTTCAATGAAAGGTTTAAAAATGCATCACGAAAGCTTGAATCATTCCGATAAGAAATTTGCATTTTAATTGAAACATAAAAAGAAATATTTTATCGTCTGACGACGTCACGAATTCACTTTTTAATTTTCAAATAAATCAAACTAAAAACTTAAATTGTATTAAATGAAATCGTATGCCAGAGATTCAGAGAGGTATAGATACATCTATCACACAACACAACAACAATTTTGGTATTTGCGCGCATTCAACAAAAGAGCCCATGTAACATTACAGTGTGTTATTGTGTGTCCAATCCAATGGTATTCATTAAATTGATAACATCCCGTGTTATGCGCTCTTTTGTAATAGCATTATAAATGGCGCTTCCGAAGTGAATCATTTAACTTGTTTGTGAAGACAACATCAACAGAATGTTGTGAAGTAGACTTGACATTCTATATTTTCAGAAAAGTCTATACACTACGCGGTACTCTCGGCATGTGTATTTGTCGTTGTACAACATTTTTGACGAATTTTTTTTTCTTGTGATAATGCATGACTAACTCAACAGGTATACTTGTGGTATCGGATATTGTGACGAAACGTGTGTATTGAACACCGCATTGATGTGTTAATTAAAACATTGTTGTTTGATTAAAATCAATCTGTGGAATTGGAATGTGACAGACAGAAAATGAAAATTTTAGTAGATGTCTGTAGGTGCGTATTCGTTACTCAGTTGTTGCACGCAAGTAGGAGGACTCCTTTATAATAAGTCAACCTATGCATTGATATAATCATGAACCTTTCAGAAACGGAGAAGTCATCTGCTATCGACAACGTTAAATCTGATACTTCGTTTGTTTCGTTTTGTGTTTCTTACTATATCCACTACTTCATTTGTTCATCATTACAATAAAACTAATGTTACAACAAATGAAGTAGTGGATCTAGTAAGTAAGGAAAATGAAATGACCTGATCTGAATTAATCTTGACATGGCTTCAGGTCCACTTCTACATGGTTAACAGGTCCAAAAATAAACGTCAGACCCAGCAAATCAACCTGGAACTTTATCTGAACAGGAATCTGATCACGTATTTTATTTTGCGCTCAGGTCGGCTTCTCAGCATCATAACAGGCTAAAGTTGGGTCCCCACCTGATTTGAACTCATCAGATCGACCCATTCTTAGCGCTTTTGTGAGCTGGTTGAGACCAGACATTCGTAAGGTCGTGTAACCTTCTTCAGTAAATAATGTGGTGGGTCACGACCATGTCCCGTGACTAACATACATTGCACTGAAATATCTCGAAATCTATGAAACTTTTCTTGCAGCATGTGTGATTCATTCGAAAGAGGATCAATTCGTTACTCTTTTGAGTTAGGGCTAAGTAACACCATCAGATAAGTAGAGAATTATTATCTGAGATTTTTAACGTTACGAATTGGTAACGGACAATTAGAATATCATATGAGTGAATGTGTACATTGAAAACGAGATAGAGAAGCTTAACTACTAAGTTTGATTTGTTTAACTGGTTGTGAGAAAGTAGGGACTATAATAAGAATTTTAATGCAGAACTGAGGGGCGTCGGAGCTCATTGTCTTGAATAAAGCTCTTCATTATTGAGTCCATTTACTTTAAAGAAACTTTCGACATTTCCACGAATAATTCATACTACGGCCACGTACAAACGATGAAAATTCAGAACAATCACTAAGTCAATATCTCTCTCTGTGCTGCATTTCAGTCATTAAGATAAAAAGGTACCGAAGACTCACTGACTTGCATACGAAAATTTTCGGCTATTCCAAGGCAGATTCTCATGGTATAACTAACTTGTTGGAAAGTCTGAATTCACAAGTGGGAAGTCTAGTGACGCAGATGAATGCCAGAAAGCCTCTTCCATCATGTACATCGTACTCATCTGACGCATATAAGATTCGAATGACACGAATAGCCTAGCTATTATAGTCATGAGCAGTAGCGTTAATTGTAGCGTCATACGTAGCAGTCATACGTGTATAAGATGGACGACGAGTTGATAGATCCTTAGTTTGGCATGAAGCAAGACAGAAACTGATTATACAATTTTCTAGCTTGAATTAGGTCAAAGGAAGTGATGTCAAATTCGTGAGTGCGTCTAAGTACGATTTCTCATTCAGTCAAAACCAGTTCTCGTTATGATTTTATTAATTTCAAGAAAATGATTCGCTTTTTAAATAACGTAGTTCCCTTCATCAATTGAATATAGTATGACGATTTTATCACCATGTGACTGTGATAAAATGACGCATCGGTGTTGTTATTTAATTGTCGTCAGTGATAGTCGAATTATCTTTTGGACACGAGAGATATATAGTGGCTATAGTATCTGGATTATCATTATGAAGCAGCTGAAATTTGTAACAATAAAAAAAATATATTTCGCAAACAGCAGAAATAAACTACGCAGTTGGTTTTACAATAGCCACTTAGTACTTTAACAAGACGAGGAAAATGGTTGTTAAAAGTAGGAAAATGCACAGCACTTTAATGACTTAATCACTGAAATTTGAAATTATATGGCGGTGGATAGAAGAGCATGAAATCATTTTATCTTCAATATAAAAGCGAAAGTCAATGCACCTCGCGAACATTCTCGATGATAAAAGAGATCTCGGTGTTTAAGAGACGATGTCCAAGAAGTTTAGGTGATTAAGAATTAGAGTTGATGTAGAGTTCCAGGTGAATAGGAATTCTTGTTAATTAGGAATTCCAGGTTGTTGGAAAGGGGATTAAGAACTCCCGGAAAGTAAAAATTGATTATGACTTCCCGGTGAATAAGAATTCTAGGTGATCAAGAATTCTAAGTGTTGTAGGAATAGTTGGTGGTTAATAACTCATAATGGTCAAAACTTCTAGTGATGAAGAACTTCCGATGATTTCTAATTCATATGATGCAGAGTTGCCGGTGTTTAAAACTTCTAATGACTAAGAATAATTTTCGGTGTGGTAAAGACATCAATACTTTCCGGTGATTGTTTAATTCGCCGATGGTAAGAAGAATCGATGATTCAAAAATTGCGATGAATTTTGGTTATTAAGAATTGTCGGTGATTCAGAATTGCATTCGATTAAAAACTCCAGGTGATCAAACTTCTTCTTCTTCCTCGGATTTTTTTTGCCTACGACCTACGACTAGGGTTTGTAAACATTTTCCTAATTTTTTAGTTATTTCGTTGTACTGCTTGAACGTAAATACTAGTACTGTGCATGGCATGATGCAGCACGTAGAACATAAATATGTCTGGTATCAAATGATTAGAATTCCATGGTACGTAATACTATCGTGAGAATTGAAGTTGATTTCAAGTCTGTTACATCTTAGAATTCCCCACAAAAAAATTTCCCTTCTAAGAACATCACCTTGCTGTCGAATGTTTTTTTATATAACTTCACACGATGATGTGTAGTACGTGTAGTGCACATGGTATTATTATGGTATCAACAGCGACTGTGTTTATCATAATTATGGTTTTTTTCTTCTTCACCAACTTTTAATGTAAATACCCCAGCCAATAACATTACCTGTCACAACATTTACATGTTCAGCTTGGATAGCGTGTTTTGTTTTTATTTTTACTCATTTTTATTTCACAACAATCGGTGTGTACAGAAGAATTTATAAAATATTTTCAAAATGGATTGTTGGTTCATTGTCAAAATGCCTTCCTATCTCCATATTTAAACACTTATGTGCAAAGTCATAACTAAAATAAATCACGTTTGTAAATTTTATTAATGTCGCACAGTAAGCACATAATAAACACATATTTCGTATAGGGTTCAGCTGAATATTCATATACTTCGTTGCGCTATCTATCAGACTCTACCGACATATCAGAATCAGTCATAATTCCAATCTCTTGTCATTTCATTTCTCAACATTCTATAAAAATGTCCTCTATCTCGCGAACATATTATCAAAGAATCCCCCCACTGTGTAGTTCTTCAATTGAATCGCCGAAAATATTAATCTGCATTTCTGTGTATGTTACCAGATTCCCGTGTGTTTATTGACCCCCTTCAAACTAATACTTCGGTTTTAAGTCTCACAACATGCTAAGTAACACGTACAACGAACATCAATGGGATTTAAATATCACAGAAATGAATGGAATAAACGGTCTGGAAATACATCGCCTGCAAAAGGTATAATTGATTTTGAAACTGTGTTGCACATACATTCTGTTTTGAAGTTCCACTTTTCTTTCATAAATGATTCATTCAAGCAACGGTGCTTAAGAGGACAAAAAGGTATAGACCATATGAAGTTGAGAGCATATTGCTTCGAAAGCCCCGTACGAAGTCTAATTTGAAAGTTAGGCTCTGAAAAGAATCCTTCAAAAACAGGTGGAATTTACTCGAGATACGAACTAAAGACACTAAAATCCAAAATGGTGGATTTCGGCCATTTTCTTGGGTCACCGAAAACAGTTTTCTACAACTTTATGGACATCACTACCTTTGAAACTAAAAATTTACGAAATTCGGATGCCGTTGACTCAAAATATAAGCAAAAAACATCAACATCCAAGATGGTGGCTGGCGGCCATATTCTCAAGATATTGACAAAAAGTGCAGACTCGCTGTACAGTCTAGTAGCTCGACTGAGGCTCACTATATAGGCTCTAACTTCCGAGTCCGCGATCCGATTATGACAAGTTTTTATTCCTGGATTGATGCAGTCAATACCTTTCATTTGCACCATCTATCAACCTGTACTTCAACCAGACCTCGGAAGTAGCACTAATTCGACCATACCTCTAGATCCGCTCGACCAACTTTGCTCATCTTCGAACTTAGTCTGGCTTTTTTTTATTACGAATCGAGGATAAAAGTCAAATCAAGATTGGTTCCGTTTTACTCAAGCTACCCTGTTCACTGACAGACAAACAGACCAACAGCCTTTTTTTAGTTGCTGAAGGTTTGCCATTGAAGGTTTACCTTTACTCAGGGAATCAAATTCGACGTATTACAAATGTAACAATGAGGGTATTAGACCCTCGTACTTCGTACGACCAAAGCCTAATTTCAAATGTGTACAATGTTCCAAGGTCATGTAATGAAGAGTGGAAACTACGAGGGATGACGCACTTCTGATATTTTTGGAATAACTGGAATAAATTAGGTGCATCATTCCTTGAGAAACAATAAATAAATCAGCAATATTCCACTACTGTGCTAAGTGGTGCTTCACCAATGTGACTGTTTTGCAAACAAGCTGTACAATTGTTAAAGCAGCCGCTGGCTGGCGAGTTCGTTACCATATCGTATTCCTGAAACACCCATTAGGACACGTGCTGAGTGCAAAGCTTTCCGCGTATACGCAAACGCAATCAAAATGAACTTTTTACCCACTGAAGTGCAAACATTTTGCTTTTGTTTCGACGTAGTTTGATTCGAAAAACCCGAAAGGTTGCCTTTAACCATAATCTCCATTCGATTTGGGAATATGAATGACTTTCTCGTATCCATATGACCATAACTTATGGCATTCCACCACAAAGCGCCAACCAATTAGTGGACAGATTTTTTTTTGTTCCATCAATTTTAGTGCATAAATTAGCATAGCCTGATATGGTAATTCGGGTAGGTGTTCGAAACCATTTTTTGCGGTTTAGCGTTTTGTCTCTTTACGTATTTGCCGAAGGAAAATAATTTGAATTTTTTTCGTATGACTGGACGAAAGCGAGACATAAAGCTTGAAGAATGTGGTAATGAGGAGTCTCGCGCCAGCGTCATTCACAATGACTCACAAAGTGACATTTTCCTTATACAAAATGTGTCAGTTTGTGAATCATTGTGAATGACGCTGGCGCGAGATTCCTAGCAGCC
>JANTFA010135812.1:0-12944 GCA_026413405.1 Phytosciara flavipes
TCTTTCAATCAGATTATTTAAATTCATCGCTTGTTAAAATTACTAACGGCAATTTCGAAAGCCCCGTCCGAAGTCTCATTTTTGAACTAACTCTGAAAAAAATTCATCAAAGTCAAGTGACATTTGCTTGCGATATAGACGAAAAACATTAAAATCTAAAATGGTGGCTGTCGGCCATTTTCTAAGGTCACCGAAAACAGTTCTACCGCTTAACGACAATCACTACCTTTCAAGCAAAAAACATTTACAAAATTCGGATGACATTTGCTCAAAATACAAGCAAAAAACACTAAAATCCAAAATGGCGGCCATTTTCTTAGGTCACCGAAAACAGTATTACCACTTTTCGGTCGTCTTCACCTTTAAAACAAAAAAAAGATCATGAAAATCGAATGAAATCGACAAAAAACTCTACCTTCACTGTACGGCCGAGTTGCTCAAGTAAGGCCCACTTTATAGGCTCTAACTTCCGAGCCGAAGATCCGATTTTGACAAACTTTTTTTTCCTGGATTGGTGTAATCAATGCCTTTTATTTGCACCATGAAGTTTCTGCGAGCAATACCGCCGATAGTATATGCGAAAAACCTTGACTAGACCTCGAAAATAGCACTATTTCGACCACAACTTTGGATCGGCTCGACCGATTTCACTCATCTTCGAACTTGACCTCACGTTTTTGATAACAAATCGAGGTCCCATCGAGATTGATTTCGTTTTACTCAAGTTATCCTGTTTACAGACAGACAGACAGATGGACAGACGAGATACCGAGATACAATTTGGACTCCAATAAATAGAAAAAAAATCATGAAGATCGGATGAAATTTACTCGAGTTATATGCAAAAAAACACTTGTGGACATACATAACCTCATTCGAAGGCCTCTAGCTCACGATCCAGTGACCTGGTTTCAATGAATTTTCTCCTGGATTGGTATTGGTACCTATGATTTTCTGCTATTTTTTGTAGATATATTTAAAAAAAAGCTGTGGCATTCAAAGGGACCTAGGTGAGACATTGGCAGTCCGAAAATGCCTATCTCCGAACTTGACCTCTCACTAGTGCGACTACCTTTCCGGGGAAAAAATTTATTGAAATCGGATTTGATTCAGTTATCTACATTTTATATTGTTGATTATGCATCTATATGCGCATCCCCTAATGCATTGCCCCTACAACCTGGCTCGAATTCCAATAGTTACAAGCGGCATATCAATTTCAATAGGCCTCTGGTACTTCGTACCGGACTGAAAAGGTGGACTATCTTTCCAATACATCTCTTTGCTATATAAAACGAAAATATTTTGAAATTTGAATAATAATAAATTCATAGAAGTCCATTCATCCGGTCAAAATAGGTTTATACCTCACATACAGAACTATATACAGGGAATAGAAAAAGATCGGTAAACTCGTTTTGATGTATGATTTATTTGATTATTAAGTGAGAAATGTCGAAGACATCATTTGGAAATTTGTCAAAAATCGTGTATGGGCCGACAACGAGTTACAACATTATAACAGTCGGCTAGCGTTGTTAGAGTGCATTAATTCTTATCGAACAAATGTGCACGTTGAATTGAGTTAGCGATAAAACCAACTAAAAGTAGCGTATTAGTCACTTAAGAACGGTTATAAACCGTAATTCCATCGTGAGTCATCGGGCGCATGCACTTCAATTGAACACACATTCTAAGAAGTTCTAAGAAATGGAAAATTAAAAATTTTTTGGCTGAAATAAAATTTAATTGAATAATTGGTAATCAACGGCAATCCTTGGAAATATTACCAATCACTGAGCTAACAACAGTACAACACAATGTACGTTATACGAAAACCATTTCATTTTGTCATTGGCCTATTTCCGATTTGAGAATGATCGTATGTGAGTATTGCGTCATATTGTCGTAAAACTTAAGTACTTTCAAGTTAGCAGCGGCTATATAGATCATAGTCAATGACTTCTCACGACAAATCAATACCGCAACTAATGGGAGTTATAGTATTGGAACCACAGCCTCATTCGAACTAAGATTCAAATCGTCGGATGCATCCGGATGGTGCAAAATCCTGTAGACTCTGTTGAATTAGATTGATAGAAAACTACTAGACAAGTCAATGGTTGAAAGGCTGTAGCAAGTCAACAATTTAAAAGGTAAAAATAATGTATATTCGCTGATGTCTAGACTTCATTTAGCTTACCTTTTCATTCCTAAATAGCTCCTCAGTCAATCGTTTGCGTATGAAGTTTGAAAAAGAGTAAAATCTTGATCACGTTAATAATTGGTCTTGTTAGCCTTTGAAGAACTCTGTGGTGAAGATTATTTAAAAGTTGTGGTCAGGTAAAAATTGTTAGCGAAAAAACCTTGGATTCAATCAACTGAAAAAAGTCAGGTAGCCTTAAAGTGTCAAGATGTTTGGGGTTTTGACTATGACTAGACTGTGAGTATGATGTTCCGGTTTTATAATCAAGTCAAAATAAATTACATCAAAATCAGATCGAATCTTCTGTATTTTTGAGAAAAAATAACAACTTAAACCGGTACGCTGCTAATATGATGAGTTTAAGACCAAATCAACGTGGTTTTGTATATAGCAAAAAAGACAAGGAATTCTATCAACCATTTCTCATTATTTTTGGTGTTAGATTTTTATGCGGAGCAGCGACAAAAAGACAAAATGAGCCCCTTATGACCTTTCAAAAACGGTGTATAGTCATCTGTTATTGGCAACGATGATCAAGAAAAGCGATTAGTTTCATGTAGCATTCATTATTATAGAAAAATTTGTGTTATAGCAAACGAAGTAGTAGATCTCGTCAACAACATAAAACGCAACACTACAAAGAAACGAAGGATCAGATTAACTAGAATGTCGCTCTATACGATTATAAGTAAGCAACCCTGACCGTTGTCAAATTATATGGTTAGAACATCATCTAACTATCTCTTGTGGATGAACACGCATTCATGTATACTGATTGGGTTTCAGGTCAGGCCAGGCTTGACCTCATTACAAAATGAAGGTTTCACGTCATGTCAAAATTCAGGTCGAATCAAGTTCAGGTTTCTTCCAAGTTTACCTAGTTAACTTGTTCCGAGCGTAACGTACAAACGAGTCAAAGTATCATAATAGAAGTATATTCTGGAAGAAGACAAACTTGTCACCCGTTCAATCATACATCATCAGGGCATCCATAAAGATATCGCCTTTTAGACGAGCGGTGATTTGGACAGTATTGTGATTCAAAACGACCATTATTGATCGAAAAAGAGTCCAGGTTGCAAGACAAAAGCAAGGTTACATCGACGTGTGCTACCTAGTATTTGGTAACAAAATTGCTAACTTACAAAAGAGGGAATTACAGCGTCCATTTCTGATTTAACTTCTTATTGCTCCTTCATCGATGTATTTCATCGATGCCTGAGACCTTCCACATCAAAAAATCTTGACGCAAAGACGTACTGAGGGATTCTTTTGAAACTCGGAAGATCAAAATTAGCACTGTTTAATGACCTATTTATACATACCTGGATAGGGTTTGGTCCACGGTATCTAAAACCGGCCTCATATTGGTCTGACCTAAATTGAGTGCCCGGTGGGACATTTTCAAGACACAAAAAATGACGTTTTTCAAATGCTGTAGGAAGAGTAAGACTCGGACGACAATAGTTCTATTGTGAAGCTGGGAGCTATGGACTTCCGGACCGATACTAGGTTCAAACAATTTGATGTGGCCTCCTTGAAATTTGAAGGAACCTCAAGGAACTATGACTTGGTCGGAGAACGTAACTGGTATTCTGGTAACTGGTACAAAAGGCGATTTCTCGTGTTCTGAACATATCCCACCGGGCACACCTTCCGAATTTCAAAATAATCACTCTTTTGTTTCAAATCGACACGAAGAATCATTAGCGTGGTATTATATAACAAAATGTGTGTCAAAACCAATGAGGTACAAGATTCTGTCGTATACAACATTCAAATCAAACGAAGTAGGAAATTCAATAACTGTACTGGTTATCGGAGACATGTTTGTCATATGTAAAAGGTTGAATAAATGTCTTTTGGATGTAACATAAATCCCAACATTAATTCACATCAAACTTTTGAGTGTCACATTACCGAACGAATTTGTGTAATTTGAAGAAACAACAAGATGAATACAAAACTAACGTCGTAAGTCATCTAACACCCGTATACAACATCCATATATCTATCTACATTTTACTGCGTTCCGTTATGCTCTATTAACGTTTCTCAAGTTGAAAACTTTTCAATTAAGCGCGTTTAATCTAATTCAAAATTCAACCACATCTTGATTGAAATAATACGTATCGCACATCATCGCCACAATGACATTCAATTATAAAATTGAAGAATGTTGAAATCAAAATGTTTTTCAATTTATAAATTTAATTCCAAAGGAAACAAATTGTCTAGATAAAGAAAAATGTTATTCGATGTCGGGGTTCGATGTATGGTTGGGGATTGTCCATAAACGACGTCCACTTTTCCAGTGCTGCCAACACATTTGAATCATTGATAAATCGATTGATTCATAAAGACTTCATGAATCAATCGAGTTATCACTTACACAAGTCAACTATGCGTTTTACCACTTCCATTTAGGGGTTCGAACACGTATTTTACTTCATAAATTGCACACCCAGAGAGCTAGTGGTCGTTCATAAATGACGTCACGCTATAGTGGGGAGGGGAGTCACTAAGATAGGACGTGACTGGGGAGGTGTTGATTGCCGGGCAATAATAATCTTCGCATCGCTTTTGCTGTTGAATTATTTAGACATAGAACACTGTAGCTCGTGAAGGATCATTATTAACCTGTTTACATACGGCGTATGTTGTCCCTCGATTCAACATTGTTTCACAGAACGAATCCGCAAGAATTGCGAAAAATATTTTCGACGATGGCAGCGTTGAACGAGCATGTGAAGCACGAGCACAATTCTAAGCCGATGGCAATTACGAAAATAAGACCTCCTACGGCTTCTTGCGGTTTGAACCAGTCAGCATGTTGGAAACGTTCAAAACGTTTTTTTTAAAATACATTTTTTTAGTTTTTTGTACTCTCCGTATGCAAAAAGGGACGTCATTTACAGGTAGGGAAATGAAACTTGGCGGAATTGGACGAAGGAGTAGGGGCGTCAAAAATAGTGAACGTCATTAATGAACGACTTTCCCTTATGCTGGGAAAAAGTGGACGTTGTTTATGAACAATCCCTTGTAGGTTATAGGTAGAGAATGCTTTCTATTGTGCCCATTATTTATAGAGCTACTAAGCAATGACATTTATTGAAGTTTGTATTAGCTTTGACTTCGATGACAATGTAATCGGAGATGGGATATGCCCTTCTTCTTCTTCTCATCTCTAAAACATCATCGGTCTTTGTGTGTAAGGACATAATATTCTGAATGGGCGTGCATAAATTTGCATTAGTCAAAAAGTATAAAACAACAAAAACGAAAAAAAATAAAAAACCAAACAAACAGAAAGAGAAAAATATCAAGCGATTTATGGTTATTGAACCTACGACAATGTAGTCAAATGCAAACACGAAAGGTTCAAATGTTTATTTGAAATGTTGTTATTGTGTAAATATTCGTTAAATGGGTTGTTGACATTATTCTTTCTATTCCCATTTTCATTTGTTTTTTTTTATGAACACTTCTTGAAAGTTGAAAAACGCATTAGAACTAAACAGTCTGATGGTTGCCAACATCCATATTCCATCCATATGTATGAAAACATAAACAGCAAATATGTTTGAGTTGTTATACAATCGAGCGAGTTTTTGTTTGCACATTAGCCAAAAAAGGTATTTACTTCCGTTCTATAAAAGTTTTTCTCTTTTTTTTTCTTTATCGTCGATATAAGTGGCATACAGAAATAAGTTCTCATCCATCAAATTGTCGATCTTTGAAATGCGAAGAACTGGAATGACAAAAGATATTTTCGTTTCGAAGATTCGGAAGATAGAGAAGGAATTGTACTTCTATGGAGAATCAATAACAATGATTTTGGATGGAAAATTTGATGTGTAGAACTTGTGCAGTTTGTCACACAATGTTTATAAAATAATCTCCAATAAAAAGTCCTTTAAGAGGGAAAAAAGTTTTTTTTTTCTATCAATGGAATTTATGTACCGAGTACATTTTGGAAGGAACTTTGAAATTTGTTTTGTCGAAACAAAAATGAAAAGTTGAACTTTGGGGGTGAACGAAGATGTAACTCTCCGGGAAATACCGAAGGAAACTTTGGTATCAACTTCAGTTCATGTCTTACAAAATGATCTTGTTAATTTCGATTTAAATGTTAATGACATTAGTTGAATGACAGCTTCAGTAATTTTGTATGGAGAGTCCAGTCTATATCTACAATGTCATTGAAGCGGACACCTTTTTTTTCGTCTATTTCAGGGGACTATGAACCTGCTTCTTTGTGTTTTTTTTTTGACTAGGGATTGAGTTTGAAAGAAAAACATAAGGCGGCGAGTAAATTACGGCGTGACACATAGCTAGTTGTCCGTGAAACGCAAACATCTTGAAACTGCTCTGCAACACAGTGTTGCCAACAGTGCATCATTCGATCATTTTATAAACTCATCAATCGATAACATTGCCTACAGCAATTTCGAAAGTCCCGTACAAAGTCTATTCTGAAAATTGGGCTCTGAAAACATCTAAAATCAAGTAAAGTCTTCACATGATCCGGAATGGCTACTAGCGGCCATTTTTATAAGTTACCGACATGGCTTTAGAACAGATAATATTCATGAAAATCGAATGAAATTTACTCGAAACATTAACAAAACGACCTATGCTCACTCTATGAACTTTAACTTCCGCGCCCAAGATCCAAATTTCTCCTGTATTGGTTGATGAGTAAATACCTTCCATTCGCACCATTTATCAACTTTGTACGAGCAATACCTCAACTGGACCTCGAAAATAGCATTAATTCGACCATATCACTAGACCGGAATGACCGATTATACACATCTTCGAATTTAACTAATGGCATTTGTGGGTACAAATCGAGAAAAAACGGTCCCATCAAGATTGGTCTTATTTTTCTTTAAGTCCCGTGAACCCGTGATTGAGCTATCTGGACCTGGTCTTGATTTGTTCAAGCTATCCTCTTCTCGGACATACTTTTTTATCGCTGATGTGACACCTAGGGGTCACCACAGACAGTTTGGCCTTACGCAGCTATTCGAATTCGACGTGTTACAAACGTTCTCTTGAATTTTAGCTTTCGAGCGCCGATGGGCATCTGCCATTTCGAAACGTTATCAGTCACGTTAAACCTGAAAATAAACACCTGATTTTCTACTAGCTCCTCATACTTTGACGGCTGAATATTCGGATATTGTTACGAGGAGAGTATTCCCATCGCAACTCAGTATTCAGCTATGAGAAAACTGCTGGTTCAGTTATGAGGAAAAACGGTAGAGCGGAGAACCCACTTCAAATGAATAGAATACAACGATAATCAGATTATTAGTTCTAGATCCAATCTGTTAAAGTTTGCACGCTGTGGTGCGGCGTTTCGCGTATGTGAGATGGAAAAGTCATTTAAGCGAGGGGTTACTGACTGAAGGAAATGATGTCACACTTCAGGAGGAAATGGCAAGGAATTGTCATATAAAAAGGGAATTGGCAACAGTAAATGTTCCAAAAATAGGCAAATGGTGCCACAAAATTTTGCTCAGTGAGTAACCCCTCGCATTTAAGTAAGAGATGAGATCAGAACTCTCGATTATACAAAATTTACGGTAATTTGAAGTAGAAGATTTTAATCAACCTATTGAAATCAATCAAAAGATGTGACAGACTTGACAATAGTTACTTTTATGCTTGTCACACAACAACTTTTATGTTGTGCTTGCCGTACACGTATGGCAGAAAAAAACAGAGGAGCGAATGAACTGAAATAAATTATTTGAACATTGAACCCAATTAAACCATAAATGTCGACAAGATTTTCCATCAATGTAAGAAACTGACTGGTTCTAAAGCATAAAAAAGACAGGTTGCGGGACCCATGGAGTGTATTATGATTTAACAAAATCAAAAACTCACAAAACTATAACAAAAAGGAACGCGAATCCGTTGATTTGATTATATTCAAAATATTCAAAAATCAGATTTATTGTTCGTCTCTAGTTCGCATAATAAATATTCGTAAATTTCTATTCTTCTTAATATTCACAGCACAGCCGAAATTTTTTGAATAACTTTTTGAAATAATTGAAATCGTTTAATGATTGTGGCCACTGTGGACACGTAAATATTAGAGGTGAGTACGGCTTACGGTTTAGTGACAATTCTAAGTCCAAATTCAAAATGTTAGTGCAGCTGGGTAGCAATAACGGATTAGAATAATATTATCAACCGGAATCATTGACTTGCTAGGAATTTTCATTGATGAAAGACTGTCTTCGTATACAAATAAAGTCAAACCTCCTTTTTGGCTGACTGGTACCACAAATAAAATTAAACTTTTTGTATTTATTTACTTAATCATTTTCCTGTGAGTCGCATAGAACATCTGTTGCATGCATTTCATATTAGCTCTATCCACACATCCACGTTTTTGTTTCATTATTTACAAAATATGCCCTAGAATAAGTATTCGACGACGCGCAATATGGTTTCTAATTTAACGACTGAAGTAGTAAATCGTTTTAGATGTTGATTGATCGAAAACATGGGCATGACAACGCATGTACGATTTGAATTTGAAAGGGAATTCTCTCGGAAACGGTAGTCAATATTTTATGTGGATCGGAACATAAACATTCGATAGTTGTTGTAACACTTACCATTTGTTGTTGGTTTTTCGGTTTCTTAATTAAATCAGGTACTTTGAATGTGGTGACAGCCTCGATAACTTCGGCCAACAACAATCCATCTCGACAATCTGCCGACAAGTCGGCAACCTTTTTCTTCGATTTGGCTCGCTCCAAGTAATGGTTCGCCCAATCGGTATAGATCTAAAAATAAATGTGTCAAAAGGGAATTAGTTACCAATTTATGGGCCATTCAGTTTTAATAAGAACAAAGTTTTTTCGTAAAACAAAAATAAAAGAAGCGACACGAACATGAAAATGCCATAACAAAAACAACAGAAAAAATTTCCGTTGAAATGTGTTCTCCGCTTTTTGTAACAGAGCAGAGGATACAAAAACATAATTATAATGTTGCACGGTTACACCAGCAGCACAGAGTAGCATTATGAAAAGAAAATTAAATTTTCCTAAAATTAGAATTCAATTGACCTAAAAAATGTTTAGAAAATTGAATGCATCTGGGCTGGGCTGACTATATTTTTCCAATTTGGATTTTCGATAATTTTTTTCCTTCTTCGCTTCGACTTCTTCTGTTTTCCAAGTTATTTTTGAATATTTAGGATTTTTGTTTATTGTTGAAACGTATAGTTTGTGTGATGTAGTTCACATTATTCGACATTACATTACCGACAAGATAAATTACTTTGTGCAGTGTAATGTACACGTTTATTGTAATATATACAAGTGTGGCTGTGGCAAGCATATAAAAGTATAACTAGAGCTACTACTGTACGATATTTTTGATGTACGTGACTCGGGGCCGTAGCTGCACCTTACACTCTCAGTGCGAAAATTATTTGATATTGCGTCTTGAGAAGTTTTGTACGTCACAAAGTCGCATTAAGACTATTCTAAGAAACATTTTAGAGAGTCATGTTATCCGTTCAATGTCTATATTCTATCATTAGTTCCAAAAGTCCCATCGTATTTGTTACGAAAACTTGACCTGTGAGAAGCAAGAAAGTAGTAGAAAGCGAAGTAAATAATTGTGTGTCAAAGTTTCTCACTAATATTTCCCGATTTAATTAGTATTGAAAATAGCTAACAACATAAAAAGTATTTTCAAACGTACAGAGTGTTTAAAAATAACTGAAAACACACGTTTCTTGTTTTCCCGCATCTCTCCGACTTGCCTGCATCCACAACCTACAGCAATTGGTCTGCTCCAAGGTCGTTGAAAATGTGAACCGTCATCCACAAAGAAGTCAACTCAACATCACTCTGAAGTTTTATCAAAGTAAATTCGTTTTATTTGCGGTTAAGCTTGCTTCAATGGATGACGGTCCGTTGTTTTCGGTTTGTCAACAATCTTTTTACCGTTCGATGGAACAGACCTATAGAACATACGTATACATTTTCCCGCCACTCTTCCTTCATGTAAAATCGAAACGCCGTAGCATCATACCAACATTCAAAACTTAATTCGTATGAGAAGATTGGATAGTGCATTGAGGTGGCTCCTCTTGAAAATTATGTCCTTCTTTCATTGCTGTACGTTCTCATTTAATTTGAGCATTCGAGATACTTTGACATAATTCGCTTTGTGTGTTAACAACTGACTTAGAAATGTAATCATTTACAGCGACTATCATTTCGTCGTTCTCGCGACAAAGTGACGCATTTTTGAACGTGTCCGCGTAAATGACAGACCAGCTGATGTAACTACCTTCAAGGTTTTTTTTTGCAGTATGTGCAACATAAACAAACTGAAATCCAGAACCCCCGAGCGGTACCAAAGTATATAAACAGAGGAAGCAGCGCGGAGCGCATCTGATCCGTGGTTACTTCCTCTGTTTATATACTTTGAAGCAGTACTTCCATCTATTGCATTGCACACACAACACCAGCCAGCCTTCATCTGTGTAGAGAAGTTGCTGAGTTAAATTTTATTGCAGTTTTTACATTTTCTGATTATGAAGCAGCTGTTTAAAACAGTGGACCCAAGCGACTAGTATGACTACCTATATTTTAAGGTACAACATGTTGCACATTCGACAAGACTCTGCAACCATAGATAATCTACTTTTGCATTATGAGGTTTCTCTTCAAGTTTGATTTTTTTCTAGTTCGAAAGGACAACTTTTGTGAGAAGAGTACTTCGTCATCTCTTAAAAACGGCAATCGACAACGTCGTTCTTTTCTTCTTAGTTAGTTAGTGATGATCTAATAGTAGTTTACATCAGATGCTGCGAAAGATATTTAATTCCATGAAGCAAACATTTTTTGATCGAACCAATTTCACAAGTGTGTTTTGAGCAACAAGCTTCGGTAGCTGTATTTAAGACAAGTGCAGAGTTTGCATATCCGAACAGAAGGCGACAAGACAGTTACCGAAGCTGCTGACCACATGGTTTGCTGCTGACCCGATGCGAAAGTTGAATTTCACATAAAAATTCATGAGAAATGAACCTAAAAGGTTTTACCATGCAGTGGATCACGTTCGCAGGGGGCATATTCGTCCGTGCAATTCAGTGTTGCCAGACTAACTACTTGTGAAGGCATTTATGATTTAAGCTCGGTATGACCAAAATCAGAAAGTTTTGTTTTAAAGACAAGTGACAGATTTTGTACTAAAGAGATGAATTTTTTCTTATTCTAACAAAGTAACATATCGTTTCTCTCAGCTCGAAGGCACTGCAACTTTTAAATGAGTTGAAGAATTTTCCAACAAATCGATACATTGCTATCAAACTGTGGAGTTCGAATTGTGTACCCAATTGAGCTTGAATCATTTTCATGTAGCTACGGCCCTGGAGTAAATACAAAAGGAAAAATATTCATCACAAAGACAGAGCATTGTAATGAACTAAAAAGTATGTCGGAAACTTTTAAGAAAACTTAGGGTTCAATCGACAGCATAGTTTTTTCAAAAAAAGAAAAACCTTACGTAACGTTTGTTTGTCTTATAAGATTAAAAGGAACAACAGTAAATAGTCAACAAGATATATTCAGCAGCTAAAACACACAGCTATAACGAGCTCAGAAAATCATTTAGTTAATGGAAGAGTTGCTGAAGAAACGTAAATAAATAAATTTAAATAGTTGAATAAAACTGTCAAGAAAATCCCAACGAAAATATATTTAGAAAATACGTTTGATCAACAAAGACAAACAATGGGCCCGCTATTTTCGGACGATCAAAATGATTCGTTAAAAGCTTACTCAATTCGCTCTAGACACAACTAATTTAGCAATAAAATCTTCTGACGTCATAATTCGCATTCAATTTTACCAATCAATATTGATTTGGGAGAAAACTGTCAAATTGATGGTTGAGAAGCTCTCGGATTTAAAAGGATCAGACGAAGAATTTCAAATATAAATGGCTTGACAAAAGAGACAAATTTGTTTCTTGTTCGAGCCATAGTTTTGGGTCGTCATGGAAACAGTGATGAGCTGGAAGTATATGTTTGGGTTATAAAATCTCAATCCGTTTTTTACGAAATATTTGCATCGGTGGCTTGTATCAAATTGCAGATTTCACTCTACCACTCCTAGCGTGTTCTTTGAACGTGCTTTTAGAGTGATTGTGTTCCATGCATAAAATCTCGAAAACTAATTTTCAATTAAATTTCTTCAGGTGCGTTTGTTTATAGAACGTGCATAATTAGTGGGATGTGAAATGTTAAAGTGAAAGCTTCACCTAAAAATACCCATTCTATTTATCGAGTCAGATGCAGCACAGGAGCATATAATGATGTATGAAATTTAACATTTTACCGTCTGGCTGAGTTCGAGTTGAATAATTTGCGTGCACGAAATTAAAGTCAGCGTTGAATCATCTAATTTTATGGTTTCACGAACTTTCAGTTTACTAATTAAAATTAGTAATTGATGGTAGAGTGAGTGAGTGCCTTAGTCAACCCAATTTCATCCAAATATAAAACCACCAGTCAGAAGTATGCGTCAGAACCTGCAAGTATTCAATGATATCTTTCCATCTGACATGACATGTTAAATCGATTGAGATTTTACTCAAATAAAACAGCCCATTGTCGCCATAAATTCATTTGAATCATAATAAAAACACGAAAAATTTTCCACCAAATTACATCAATCTTCTTCCA
>JANTFA010135823.1:0-12942 GCA_026413405.1 Phytosciara flavipes
TTCTTCAAGTTGACTTTGCACACAATCTGTAATGAGTGCGTTCTCAATTTTGTGTGCCACCTGCCTTCGTGGGTGTCCTAACCTGTTGTAAACAACCTTGGCTCGGACAAGGGATTAAAGCAATAGGGAGGGACGTGCTGGTCTGTAGGTATTTATATCTAGAGATTATTCTTTCAACGTAAAAATTACCATTGAGGTAGAGTAACAATTAACTCCAGTCGTTATAGTGTTCTATTTAAGCTAATTGCAGATACTTTTGAATAGTTTCTTTTTGTACCTGATTTGGATGGCTGATTTAAGGCAATTTCGTGAGTTGTATCGAAGTGAAGGCTACTAGCGAAAGTGCCTTAAATCAGTCATTCAAAGCAGGTGCACACGTAACTTTTCATGAAAGAGACCGAAAACTCGAGAAAAATTCAATTTGCCCTCATTTTCGGCCCGAAGCATGAAAATGACAATTTTAGGTCTAGAAAAACGATTTCGACGAACAACACTATTGTTCAGTAATATATCTACTACCACCAAGGCTATTATAAGGTCTTGCGGTCCGCGCAAAAAAACTCACCACAGTCGAGTTTGTATGACGTGGTGAAACTTTTGTATGAAAGTGGTGTGTCAGTCGATTTCCTGCTTGGTAAGACCTCCTCAGTGTATAGCCTTCACCAATACCTCTAACGTGCACAGATCTTTTTCATAAAATTAATTTTGTTTAGAGAAACCCAATTTTGTCAGTCACCTAAAATGTGCGTGGGGACGTTAGCAGCCGCGATGATAACAAATCTTGTTAGGGTGTCCTGTTGCCAGACGTGTATGAGTATCGACATTTTTATTCAAGGAAACATCTTGACACGGCTCAATGTTTAAGATGCATGTCCGCCAGTTCGACATTTTCTCATTAGCAAATTAGAAACAGAATTGTAAAAAATCCGCTGCATTTTAATGGCATGCCGTAGAACAGTTTTTAGCTTAGGATATTTGCCGATTGAAAATAACTTATAGAAGTGCGCTTGATCATTTATGCAAGAAGTCCCATACAGCGGTGAGTTTAATTTATAACTCACAAGAACATTATGTTATGGGATGGGAACGTGACCTTTCAGAAACGGCAGACGTATCACGACATTTTCGTTGAATCTGATACTTCGTTTGTTTGAAGTTTTTCATTCTTGCCATACCAAATCTACTACTTCATTTGTTGTGACGTAAATTTTTGTGAATACTGAATGCTACGTGGAACAAATCGCTCATTTTCGTCATCGTTGTCGATGACAATTGACTGTCTCGTTTCTGAAAGGTTAAGAAATTTATAAGTGAGATAAGTCAAAAGCGGTCAACAGTGCAATTTCACAAGTGACAAAATTTGAAAATTAGAAAATCAAAATGTTATTCTACGGAATGACCACCTCAAAATCTACCGATACAACTAGTCTAGACAGTCAATCGTTTCAAAATAATTGGATCTACTCAACTTTCTACAATCTCACAACTTCGCGTGACCGGCTAGTTTGCAATTATGAATTCCCAGTCGCCGCTTTTGAGGATTTAATAGAAGTTTGAAATGAAAATTAAAACTTTCTGAAAAATCATCGTCCCTAATACACCAGAGATGTGTTGCATCTTTGTGATTCCTATAAAATGTTACTCTCCATCTACATATCTAGAGGTAGAGATGCTGAAATCTGAAAAGGTTTTATGCGAAATGAATGTCTGAAGATATTTGTGTAGGTGCGTGTGTATTATACATGTGCATGAAATGTATGTTATCTCCACCAGAAAAAGAAGGGCTGGATTTTTCCATTGAATGCCGGGATATAAATGTTGTTACATTATATAGGGGATGTCAAGGATTTGAAAAGAGAAAACCTCTTAATTTCGGAGAAGGCGCACATCGCAATGTTGATCTCGTATCGTACACACAGACACACACATTCACCATTTATTATACTCTCGACGACGACGACGATGAGGGTGAATATACATTTTTTCCCTTATGTTTCCTTTGCCATAAGAGCCATGGCATGGAACAAAATAATATTTTAATATTCCGCACATCTCTTTTTCTTACGATGCTTTTTCCACCGACTCAAAAATGGGGTATACATAATTTTAGATTATTTATATATTTCCAGAGATCTCGGGAGGCATGTTGAAGAATGTGTGTATCTAGAGGTTTTTTCCAGCAGCTATAGCACACAGTGTAATACCCAGTATGATTGGGGATTCTGGTATATAAATGCAAATAATATAGCACCAGAGTACAGACGGTGGTGGTGTATGGGAATGCTTTGTGAGTTGAAAATATTTCGAGTTTTAAGTGTGCAGCCACACCCATATTAGATTTGGATTTTTATTCTATTTTTCAGAGAAGAGAGAAAAGTTTTTTTTTTTTGGTTTTCTACATTCATGCTAGATATTTGACTGTGTGTTTGAAGATGGGTTCTTTATGGATTTTCTTATCACGATTAAGTCGGAATATCTGTATGTGTGTGTTTGTGAGTTGGGTGCTATAGCAATGAGTTCGTTCCCATATTTTTCCCATTCAGTAAATATTTGATACGGTGGAGCAGATGAACAAGGAATTAAATTGGTATTTATGAGAGGATTTTTCGTTTACTTTTGACGTTCGAATTTATAATCCTTGGGCACAAATGGGTATGAGTAGAAAACATTTCTTCTTTGTATTTTTCTCTTGTAAATCCATCCAGCTAATGTATACGTACCCATAATTGGGATCATTCCCTTGACTGTAGTCAAGGGTCTATACACCAGAAAACCATATAGTGTCGGCTCAGTGTCGGTTGGCTCAGTGGTAAACAGGGCGGAAGTTTGAACGGGCTTTTTCCTTTTTGATATTTTGACACATTCATCGTATAAAATTTTGTGCCTTATTGAACGGGACAGAGAAAACACAAATATTTATTTCAAATTGCTGAAATTGTCCACTTCATCTAAGAAATATGTAAAACTTGCCTACGACGGCGCCATTTTAGCCTAAGTAATTCAATTTTATTACTAGGTAAGCTAGCTAAAGATGCTTGAGATTCAGTACAATTAGATTAAAATGGGACAATTTTGACGTGCTTAATACTAAATTATTGCACATTGATCTGAGCCCACTTGGAACCATCCAAAGTTAGTTGGGTTACAAATTTTTCGACTGAGACCCCCGAAATGTACTGTATTGGCTATATTTCGCGAAGCCAACGAAGCCACCTACTGTTTTTCTCCACTAAAAGAGAGTTCAAACTTTCAGGACGATTAGTTGCCGAAGTTAGAAATAGTGAAGTATGGCTTGTGGGGACAAAGAAGTTGGCCGCTAGTTGCGCTACACATTCTTGAAATTTTGGGATAGTTTCACCAAATCTGAACCTAACTCGGTTAACTTTTTTTCCCCGAAAGGTATTGGAAAAACGCGTCGTTTGAGACAAATTTTCCTTAGGTTAATCAGGCTATCTTCATATGTTGATTTTCCAGTCAAAGGTGTAGGGCCTGATGGGAAACGGGCGCCCGAATGGGAGGGTCTTTCGAGTGTCTTCCCGAATGGCATAGCACATAGACTTTTTTTCTGTACTTAACATAGAAAATAGAGTCTCGAAACTAAAATCTAGTGAAAACTTATTTCCTTCACGTTTTTTCAAAGTAAGGTGGTATTTTGACTGCGTCGAAATTAAGTTAGTTTGCTAGAAGAGTATAGCAAGGCAACTCTCTAGCAAAGTCACAAAATTTATTTACAAAATTAAAATAAGCGAGAGAAATGGTACCTAGATGGCGTTGCGTTAAGGTATAATTTCTTTGGAGTAATTGAAATCGGACAGAATTTCATAACACTATACTACAGTATCAATATATCTTCAAGCTACACTGTCCGATTTCAATCCCTCTATCCCTTGCTTAGACTCAAGGTGTATTATAAGTTAGGAAACATATTAAAATCATTTCCAGTCAAGTGACCCGACCCACCCAAATGGCGGGGCCAAGTACATATTGTTTATGTATAAAAGGGAAAATGTTTCCTTTTTAAATGAAATCTTCGATGTACAAGAGGAAGTTGAGAAAACATACAAATTAATTGGAATTTTTGGGTCTTCAAATAGAACTAATTCTATCAAATTCTGACGAAATTTGTTCGAATTTGTACTTTAAGTGTTTGAGTGAGCCAATTCAAGCATCAGCACAGGTTTTATTAGCATGCCGGGCTCTGAACAAATTCATTCAAAATTGGAAATGTTTCTCAATTCTTCAAGTTCTTCGTGTCTTCAACGGAAAAACATTGAAACAAAATTTAAACCGACAACATTTTCAATAATGAAACGAAAATGTTTCTGAGCTGGACTTGACCGCCAATTAATTGGAATAAAAATTTTTGTATTTAGTTTGAATGAAAACGATTACACAACTTGAATATCCAGTTTACTTTCTCACCCTTTTATCCGTTGACCCTTTTTCCACGTATACCCCCAGAGAGAATACAATATTATACCCCATTCTTGAACTGGTCACTTATTCTCAAACTGGACATTCTCACCCATCGTATTGTACTATATCTAAATGGAAACGTCTTGTTTTGTTGATGTATAGCATCGTGTACAATAGGAAAGGGTTTATTAAAAATTACCTTTATATTCCATTGTTACGTCTTAGGATGTGAAGAATGTGACGGACTGTTACATGTAAGAACTGAGTTTCTGCATTTTTAATTTGTAAAAAAAGATTTTTCTATTTGGGATTTCTTGGCTAGCGGTCACTTTTTTTGTTATTGTTGTTTTTCAATTCATATTCATGGGAAAGTAATTCAGTTTTCGATAAACGGTCAGTCTACAATAAAATTCACAGTATTGCATTGTACAAGCCCAGAGTTTCGATTTCTTTTTTCGATTTGAAATGTCAACAAGTTTTTACAAATATTTCTTAAACCTTCCAGAAAAGGCTAGTCATCTGTTATCGATAGCCGCGAAGAAAATGATCAAGTGTTCCTTTATAATAGCAAAATTTGTAGTTTAACAAATGAATTAATAGATTTCGTTTTCAATACATCAATTGAAGTAATAGATTTGATGATACGATGCGTCCTAGACTTGTTTGGCGTGTGCGAAAGAACATACATCCGAAAATGTTGATGTTCTTCGAGTTGACGCACTGTACAGTTAACATGCTGCTAAGGGAGCCGGAATAATATGTGCATGTTGACTCTCTTATGTTCTTCTAGAGGTTTTTTGATATTTCGGCAGTTTATTTAACTTGAAAATTAGTCTATTTGTTTAGGAAATAAAGTGAAAATCTTTCTCAAATATTGTTGAAACAACAAACTTCGTGAATTCGTTTATTAGTTATCATCAGTGCTGCAGCAGATTTATGTATCAACACGGATACATATTCCAAGTCCAGTGGATGTTAATTTAAAAAGTTTTCTTCCATCAAAGAAGGATAAATGTACCTAAAGGCACTGGTCGCAGTCACTTAAGGTCATCAACTTTAAATTAAATCTTTCACGTCAGATCTTTTGGTTAGTACGGCTTCTGATTATTCTGACTCCCTTGCAATGCAAAACTCGGATCGGTGAATATTTTTGGCTAACGATTGGACATAAAATTGCCACAGTTGCTAACGTATTTTGGAAAGAGTCAAGTTCGTTGTCAAACAGACAGGTCCACTTGAAGTCTGATTTGTGATGGGAAACCACTACGACCTTACTAAGGGTATCATTCAATTACGATGTTACGTTGAAATCCTACTCGTTTTGATTTACTGTAGAGGTTTTTGCGAGGCGTTTGAATCATTTCCGTGAACCGAATTAGACCCGATCCAAGCATTCGTAAGGTGCAATCCAAAAACTACGCATGCTGAATTACGAATTTCATACACCATCCCCCTTGTACGCCAAAATGTATGGAGAAAATTTCAAAAATGTATGAAGCGTACGCCCCTCACTATGTATAGAGCGCGTAATTTGTGAATGGCCCCAATTTATCTGTGTAAAACTTTCATTGAATAATTCTTCTTCTTCGTCAGCCTCCTTCACTCCTGAATGTAGGACACCCCTTTATCCTTCCTTTCTGATCGATCCAATGCCACCTGCTGCTGGTGCGATTGAGTTTGTCTATCATGATGGTTTGCGCCCAACGTTCGTCTGACATTTTCGCGATGTGTTTCGCTCAGTTTTTCATTTTAGAGACGCTACTCTTTCCATGATATCAACGACTTTTGTCTGTTGTCGAATCCATTTGTATTTTTCTCTGTGAAACCTCAATCATACTTCGCTTCATAGATCTTTGCGTAAGTTGCCAATTTGGTTTCCACTCCATATGTGAGCACCAGAAGGACTTACGAATCAAACACTTTACGTTTCTGGATGTTATTCGTTTGGCTTTAGCCTCAGTTTTCAGAATGTAGCCCATCTTACACCAATTCTGCGCTTCACCTGAGCGTTTTGACTATCGTTGACCAAAAATGATTAGGTGTCCGTAAATTGTCAAACTTTTCCGCCTTAGTTTGCATGAAAACCAATATTTAAAAGAAGACCTCAAGCCATATCTAAGTAAGCGCACTATTTTACATCAACTTTAAAACTTTTGCTCTTGACAATCATTATTTTGTGTTTATCAATTTACATCAAACATTTATACAGAATCCTTGGAAGCCGTTACACCTCATAAAAGGCTGATTTTAATAGAAAATTTCATATTCTATACAATACACAAACACTCAGCCCACATACACACACTCATTTATAACGAGAAAGCTACTTCTGGAATACTAATCGGTAATACAAATGCCTAATTTATAATTTTGTAATATTTTCGACTTAATTGCCTACCTAAATCGAGACTGGAATACGTATTTGGAATGGGAAGTTGAAATATATTGGGCGCGTGTGGATCTTCCCTTGTAAAAGACAATTTAATTTTCGTACAATAAATGTTTGAATGTGAGATGCTCCTTTAACTTTGTTTGGTGTGGTTTTCTGGCTAAAAGGTTTTCTAATGGTTGATGTATTGCCACAACGAATCTTTTACTTCGATTGTTTAATCATACTTTTTACTACCATTATGTTACCAGATACCAGAGATCATCGCTCATTCATATCGTCGCTGTCAATAACAGATGACACAGTCTTTGAATATCCTTTGAATATGTACATTGCATGAGTTTTCTTGTTGCCTTGCAGTTCCTTCATTCGGTTATGTTTTTAAAAACGTATCATTTGCGGTCTGTATTTGGACTATAGGTATCTACATACGAGGTCATTATGAAAGTCTATTTTGGATTTCAAATAAAGACTTACTAAAAATAGTCAATCGATCAATGTCGTCATCAATATTATTTCTGGGAAGTTTTGACGCTAGCGTACGACATATAGCTAGGCGTCCACAAAAGGCATACATCTTAAAACTACTCTTTCGATCATTTCATTTAAAATCATCTCTTGTTCAAATTGCTTACAGCAATTTCGAATGCCTCGTACGAAGTCTAATTTCTAAAATCCAACTCCGAAAGGAATCCATTAAAATTAAGTTGAATTTTGTAGAGATATGGCCAGAAAGCACAATGGATGGCGGTCATTTTCTTAGGTCACCGAAAACAGTGTTACCACTTTACGGTCGTCAATACCTTTCGAAGAAAAAAAGATCATGAAAATCGAATGAAATTTACTCGAGGTATCGACAAAAAACTCTACCTTCACTGTACGGTCTAACTTCCGAGCCGAAGATCCGATTTTGGCAAACTTTTTTTTCCTGGATTGGTGTAATCAATACCTTTTATTTGCACCATCCATGAAGTTTCTGCGAGCAATACCGCCGATAATATATGTGACAAACCTTGACTTGACCTGGAAAATTGCACTATTTCGACCACAACTTTGGATCGGCTCGACCGATTTCGCTCATCTTCGAACTTGACCTCACTTTTTTGATAACAAATCGAGGAAAAAAGTCCCATCGAGATTGATTTTGTTTTACTCAAGTTATCCTGTTTACAGACAGACGCAGACAGCAATTTTTTATTGCTGATTTGGCATCTAGTGACCCCGGAAGGTTTGCCCTTACTCCGGGAGTCGGAATCGACGTGTTACAAAAGTCGTTCAAAACGTCCTCGTACGTTGACGTTATAAAAACTAGTCGCATGTCTATTCATTTTCTCATTCCTTTCAAATTATTCCCATCTCACGAGCCCTAACTCTCGACGATGAAAATGTATTCAAATGATGATAATACGTCTTGTCGAGCATGAACTTTATACATACACCAAAATTTAAGTCATCTCCAAAATATATAAATTTCATTAAAAGGCGCCTCACTCTGCCTGCCTGTCCCATTTCCCTTCGTTTTTTCCACATGTAAAATATAAGAACGCGCAACCTCACACAGCACACAGCACAAGAATTTCCGGTTATAAAATATATGAACTTTTCCCTATTCTAAAGGTAAAAGATGTATTGGATATTAATGTGCCGTTGCCTAACCCAGAGATATAACTTTAGCAACGGAAGAATGGGTGGCTGGTTGGTTATGGAAAATTTTATTTATATCTCTTTCGCTGTTATAAATCTTAATATGCACAGCACATCGAAAGATAACGAGAGACAAAAACTTTTACTTCTCTGAAAAGCTATATCTGATTAACTTCTTACCTTTTGCTTTACTTGTACAATTTTGTATGGTGGCATACACATGGATGTGCTTTGCTTTGCGGAATATAAAAATTACCTATATCCAAGTTGGTATGGAACAAAGTTGTTGTTGTTGTTGTCATAACTATTTGTATTTAGAGTTTTGATTACGAATATCTATTTATTTAAGAAACTTTGAAAGCTACTTGTGCTTCAATGGGAATGATTATACATAGATCTCGAAATACTGATGGGAACCAGAATAAAAACTTAGCTCTGACAAATTAAACCCATCGTTGGCAACTACAACCAACCCATTCGCATACATACTACGAATAAAAACTTATTGGAGGTGAAAGTTATTTTACACCGTCATTTTCAACTCTCCCGTATATAATATCCCGCAATATTCCCATTTCAAATTATACCTCCATTTTACACATCAAAACTTACCTCATTTTCACAGCATTTTCAAACTAATAGAATTTTTACCATTTTCCAACCATTTGTAATAATAAATGCGAGAGATATACTAAGATTAATGGTAGCAGGTGTTTACAATTAGTTGGAAATAAGACAGCTGGAAAAGTTTGCGTCGTCGGGGAAAATATTAGATTTCGAAAATATTCCGCTTTTGGCGGTTCCAAATGAGGAAAATCTGTTCCCGGGTGTAACGAACGACGAAATTTTGTTGAGGAATTTAAACTCACTTCGTCGCCTAATCCTTTTTCAATTGTTAGTTCTTTTACAGGCAAAAAATATCTGGGAGTGCTGGCGTCGTTCATACATGGTGTGGCCAACGCGGTATTTTAGTTTTGATAAAATTTATCAAATCCAACGATAAGCAGAGCTGACTTCTGACTTGTTCATATCGCCAAATAGATTTGACACCGAGCCTACAATGAAGCATTCTTCTAAAAAATTACGAACAATTAAATTTTTCGCCCAGCCTCCACAATTGGCTTCCAGTATTTGTCTTTGGCGCTTTTTTTGAATTGCACGAGGCGCTTAAAAGGAAGCAAGGCACTATACTGTGGAGGTACTACCATATTTTCAGATAAACGGTGGTCTGCCGATTACATACACAAATAAAATTCACCAAATCATCAACTGAACGGTAATTCGCCATTTTATCATCAAATTTGGTGAGGCCTCCTTAACATCTAGGGTTGCCCAAAAGTTAGACGTGACACTGACGAGAAGGCAACGAAAGGATGGGATGAACGAACCATTATATTATGATTCGTATGTAGAATATATGTATTCGAAAAAAGATTTTGGACAAACAAATGAAGTAAAAGATTCTGCATCAAGAGATATTTCAAGTGTCTTACGAAAAAGATGAAGATGAAAGTCGGATCACAACCCGCCAAAAAGCCACGAGGAGTCACGGAAACTTCAGAACGTCACAATTCATCGTAAGGCAAGGTACGTCATTCCAAGGTTGTTTACAAAAGGTTAAGACACCCACGAAAGCAGGTGGCACACAAAATTGAGGACACACTCATTACAGATTGTATGCAAAGTCAACTTGAAGGGAAAAAATTTTTTTTGTTGAGTTGAATGGTCATACAAAAATTTATAAGCGCAGATGTCACCACTAGAAAATTTGGGTGCCACTGCCTTCGTGATCATCTCAGAGGTGTCTTAAGTTGTTGAAAACAACCTTGCGGCATTCGGCTCCTGCAATTATTTCATTAGTCACGAAAAGTCAAAGTCGGGTAACACCGTTTTTAAAAGTAGATGCCCCCATCTGAAAAAGCCACTTATGATGCCCGTAATTTTGCAATTCAATTTATTACGTAATAATAACTCACTCTAACCATTGCAAAATACGCGTGAGATTCGTGCATGCTTTTCTCGCAATCTTGAGACTTGACTTCACTGTTCATGTGCACGCATTATACAAACATGTCGAAGTTCAAAAAAAATCCAATGTGATTGTCGTAAATTTGCGATTTTAAAATAGTTGATGATAGCCTTTCTGAACATTAAACATAACATCTTGTCTATATTCTTGTGTACGATCTGCATTTTTTGTAGAGTGACGGAACGAACATATCTCTTCGTCCGAACATTGTTTGAATATCAAATCAAAATTTAGCAAATCCAATCCACTTCGAACCACTTAGAACTTGATCTTCAAATCAAGTTGACCATTAATCATCAATTCGACGTTATCCACTCTGCATACAAACAAAACACAATTTTTCTAACACTTATTTCTCTGGGCTCTTTTCATTGTAAATGCTTTGTTTGAATTCCGCTTGTGTACCTCGGCCATAAACTGATATTGGGTCTAGACAACCAAACTGCAGAAGTCAAGTGTAGAATTGGTCTTGGATGTGCAGCGTTTGGGAAATTCAGACTCATTTTCAAAAGTAATATCAGTCTGAAACGTAAAATCTTTGACACATGTGTCCTTCCAGTGCTAACGTATATGAAGCGAAACGTTAAAGAAATCATTTGAGAATAAATTCAAAGTGGCACAAGGAGCCATGGAACGAAGTTTGCTTGGAATTGCGCTCAGAAACAGAAAGACAATGGATTCGATATGATCTCATGGAAAGAATAGCATCTCTAAAGTGGAGTTGGGTGGGACAGATGGAAGTTGGACCAAAAAAATCATGGACTATAAACCACCTTACACAAATACTAGAGGCAGGTCACTGGCAACAAGTAGCGATGAATCGTTCAAAATGCAAGAAAATCAGGAATGCCCACATTCAGCAGTGGAAGTGGATGTAAATGGACTGTGTTCTTACAAAAACGTTTGATACGCAACACCTTTCATATAGGCTGAGAAAGAAGAAGATTGTTGTGAGTTCAAAAATTGACGGAAAGCCTATGGTTTCACTTTAAAATATTTCAGTTGGTTTTAATATGTTTTACGAATTCTTCAGACATTGGGTCCATTTGAAGATCCCTTTAATCTTACACTAATGTCTCAACGTCTCCTTCCATATCGATTTATTTACTCAAGACAGACGGCCAGTCATAAAATGTGAAATCTTTGTCACAGGTAATTGTGTTTTCATAAAACCTCCATCGTCTACTACTCTACAGTATAATGCACTTGTATTTGCATACACATAAGTATACATTCGTATGCTATAGATATGTACAGATATGGTATGGTATTCCTTTTGCGCTCTTTGCTTTTTCGGGGGTGCAAAACTAAAGAACAAACTAAAATATAAACGTTCAAAGAAGTGGAATATAAAGTTGGGAATATAATAATGTTGGAGGAATGGATGGGAATATTTAATGAGTAAAGGGTTGGATTCGGCTTATATTGTGTGCGGTACATAGACACGTTGTAACTTTGCTGTAAGAGTTGAGGGAATGGTGGCGAGATGATCAAATAAAGAGTTGAACACACACACACACTCACGCTGAATATGCAAGGGGATACGTGAAGATGCATAGCTATATACCATACAGGTATACGATTACCATAGAGAGCTGCTTCTTATACCATAATATAGATGGGAGCTTTCATTAATTTAATTATTAAAATTATGAGAGTTTTCGTCTGATAAATTAGAAAGTTTTTTTTTGTCATAAATTGTGAAAGGAAGCTGTAGAAGTGAAAAAAAAGTTTTCCAGCTGATGCAGAGTATAGAGCGACATAATTTTGCTAAAACAGAACGACTGCGTCAGACATATTTTCGTTTTCGCCTTCTTTTTTTCTGCTTGAAGAAAGCAATTTTGTTGGAAATTTTCTTATGCGAGCTAGTAAACTTTAGACTGGTAGACATTAGTAAAGTGAAAGGTTGCATACCTTTTGGCATACAGTCACTCTCATCTGTTTTCGAAAATGGATTTTAATTATATTTTGAAAGGCAGACTAATGAGAGGTGTAGCAACCGACATACATTGTTGAAGGATTAGATGAATTAAAACATTTACGCAATGTGTTCATGCCTATTCATATTATTCATTTTGTCAGCGTCGCTGTTCCACGCCGTCAAATTACTATTGGTTATAAAGACAAATGGAAGAATCGGTTATGTGTGGTAGGGTGACTGTACCGCTGACATGAATGAGTCGTCGTCCACCTATTGTTCTTTCATTCATAAATTGTTTGATGAATGAGCGAGTAATTGGTGTCTGACGACTCATTGATGTCCGAGTACTGGTACAGTCACTCTATATAAAAAAGAAAAAAAAACTTGGTAGCACTGCTGAATGCGACATGGTGGAAATGACTGCCTTATCTATATGGTTCTCAGGTTATCTTTGGTGTTTCGAAAGATATTACCCTGAAGAAATGACCACTTGAGTTTTGACGACTTTTTGAGAAGTGACCACTTTTCCGGAAAACGATTTGT
>JANTFA010135834.1:0-12942 GCA_026413405.1 Phytosciara flavipes
TCAACCCCTGTGCGTCTTTCTTAAGACGACAGGTAAAAAATGAGAAGTATGTCTCATTGAGACTTACTGCAATCACAATTCGTAACGTTAAAAATCTCAGGACTCCGGTGTTGTAACTTTTTTCAGTCGGTTCATAGTGGCAAAATTTGTGTTGTCGGCTTATGGTCAATTCGTTTGGCGATTTGCGGATGCGTGATACATCGATTTGTGTCAACTATTGCATCAATTTATATTCAACTGATGAATTGACTGGACGATGGGCTTACAAGGACTTTAGGTAAAGAGATTTTTCACAATTTAATGTGCCTATATGTTGCTATTGAGGCTCTATTAGTAGTATGCATTCGAGATGTTGTTTCGATTGAATGACTTGGCTTCCATTTGAAGGATCTGCTCATGTGCTTGAAGGGAAGGATCGGCGTACGTGTTGACTTTTGTTTGTCTCCACTCCTCGTCAGTGATACGCTTCACTCCTATCTTTCACTACTATATCTGACAAAGTTTGTCAAACGCTTTCTTTATGACTCGTTCCAAATGCGGTCATATATATTTGCTGTCTTGTAGAAGGCTGTAGCATAAGGTTGTGAAACAAAAGGTTAAAACACCCACACACAAATTTATAGAAGAAGTTGAAAGAACTTTTTCTTGGTAATTTAAATTCGTCATATTGAAGTCTGGTTGGTGTTAAAATGCTGTTACATACGGCTATTCCTCAATATTTCGCTGTAGGAAACTTTACAATGCTTTCAGCGTCAAAAGTGATACTTTTTCATTTTCGAATATGGCATCTTGACTCGAACTGGCCATATAAAGCGACTTGTGAAATCACAAGTGCGGTTTTTGGAATTTTAGTTCAATTTGCTATATTGGCGACCTTGGGAAGTTTGAAGCGCTTTTTACTCACTACAAGCGCTTTTGCTACCATTTCACAAGAGCGCCTTTCAGTAGCCAGTCCGGCCCTGTGAGTCCGCATTCAAAGTTCCCCGGAGCTCCGCGTAGTATACTTTTCTCAAAATAAAGAAGCAGAGGGAGGATTTCAATTTCTACATTAAAATCATCGCGGAAGTACCCCTGATGACTCTACCTGAAAAAATCCCAGGTATTTTTACTTTCGGGTTTCGGGTTTTCCAAGCTCAGCTGATGTATCAAAGCAATGATTTATTGCATAAGCGAAAAAGAGAAAACAGAGTCGTAGGAGAACGACAAATTCCTTTGTCAAGTTCAAACCATTACAAGTTATAACTTCGAGGACAATATTAATGAGGGATAATCAAGCTGTTTTCGAGTCCATAACTTCCAACCTCGTCAACTGCTACAGAAAGCATATACCAACCAACCATGGAGGAGGTGCCTTGAATTGTAAAAAGTTTTCCATATAAGTAACCCATTTTCGAATATTTCATGTACAATTCAGCCGTACGAAACACTTGATTCTCTAACACAATTTACTTAATGCGCTTCCTAGAATGACTCAGCCCTGTCAAAAAGTATACGGAAAATCTAATAAGACATGAGAGCCACTTACATTTTTATACCTATCTGGATTGCCTTCACGTTGAGTACAAAATGGTTGCTTTGCATACCGACATTTACGCAATTTCCGAATACATCCAATTGGTTGATGCTACTGCTGTGTATTTTATCAGCGTTGTCGTCATATTACAGCGATTTTTTTCTTCTTCATCGAAGAAATAACGAAAAGAATTCTTTCTCTCTGACATGAAGTTATAAAAGAAAAAAATACTTCGAACCACCTTTATTGTGGGAAGACATGCGTTCTATCAATATAATACCTGTGACGGCTTACGTCGAACCATTAAAAAAGTATCATTCTCTTTGAGAGGCTTTCCAAACCATTTTGCAGACATATTTGCATTAAATTTGCTTCCGGAAAATGAAAGTGCACTGTGTAGGTAGGGTACATGAAAGGGAGTTCTGGTATATTTGCAACATAGAAAAATGAAATCTTTTGATTTTGACGGAGAAACATTTTGCATAATGAAAGAAAAAATATTTATAACAAAATTGAGTTCTTTCATCTTTGTTCGACTCTGCGGTTTTAAAAACTTCAATCAGTTTCTGAGTACAAATTTTCAATCTCTTAAATCTACCGATAATACAACATTTGTTATGTGTATGCCAGACATATGATCTTTGAGTGACTGTTTGAAAGCATAGACTTATGTGGATTGGATTATGGAGTAAGCAATAAATTGAAGGTAATTGAAAATACAAGTTAGCTTTTATGGAAGGAAAGCTCAAACGTAATGCTTTTTCTATTCGGGTAGACTGAGGGCTTTGAAGTGCTAATAATAGCATTAGTAGGACTAAGTGAATCAAAGCTTGTTTCTACTTTGTTCTACAACGAAAGTCATTGTTCGAATTGATCTATTGAGTTGAATTGATACATTATATCATTGGACAGTAGCAATGAAAAAAAACTCTATCACATTGCGCAGATGGTCAAGTTTCACGATAGTTGAAAACCTTACGAAGTAAGGGAGTCCAATGTTTTCACTATTACGTTTGTAGCACGTTGAATTTGTATCCTTGAGTAATGGCAAAACTTTTGTATTTGCCTAGAGGTGGCAAAAAAGCAATGAAAAATATTTGTCTACCTGTCCTTCCGTGAACAGAATAATTTGTGTAAAACAAAATCAATCTTGATCAATGTAAAGCTAAGGCTAGCCTCTTTCGGTGCTTCAATTCACTCAAGCAAAAACATTAACCACGTGTTATTTCCCGACTGTGGTTAAGCACATGTAGCATATCTGTCCATGCCACACGTCTCCTCGACAGTACCTATCCAATGAGCACCCACACATGTATGTCCATCGTCTATAGCGATAGTTATTCACCGACAAGCAAAGGCCTATTTTCAACCTTTGAGCCTACTACACCAAGTCGACATAAAAATAAATGGACATCTGTTCTGGACTATTCAGGCTTAGGGCTGTCTGGGCACATATATAACCGAAGTCCATAAAATAGGTGTGACGCCTGCTGGTCCACTTTCAAAAAAAATCCCCTAGGAGAATCACCGGTTCTGAAGTAAGAGTTCACAGAGTGAGCACCAAGTCGGTCTGCTCGACCATATAATGCAAGTACAGTTTTTTGTCGAAATTTTTTAGTTTTTAAAATTATCTAAAACCTAGACGCGATAGAGCTGTTTTCAGTGACTGAAGAAAATGGCGTCCAGCTGCCATCTTGAGTTTCAATGTTTTTTGCTCGAGTAAATTTCGTCCGATCTTCATTTACTTTGGCTTGTTTGAAACGTAATGAACCCCTTAAAGCGGTAGAGCCGTTTTTGGTGGTGACCTAAGAAGATTGATACCAGTGGCCATCTTGGATATTAATGCTTTTCGCTTATTTATCGAGTAAATTACATTATTTTGGTGAATTTTTTCAGAGTTTAATTTTCAAATTAGACTTCGTGATGGTTCATTTTCAAGATAAATGTCTTTTATGGACAACTACAAATTGTGTCATCCGTTAAACGAAAATATTGAAACGGTTCTTAACGTTTACTTCAAAGTGAATGAACGAAAAATCAGCTGCTATTATCAGCTGGTTTTAATTGGTATGCATCGACTCGTTCTGAATAAAACGACAACATCATCTGCTCAACTGGAAATCCACACGACGATCCGAGAGGACTTATCAAATTTCTATAATAAAGTTTCGAAAAACATAATTAACCCAAATACCTAATCAGCTTTCGGTTTAAAAATAAATTTAAATTAGAAAACAATTTTACCGAGAAACAAAAACGACGTGTTCCAGCCTATCTCTGAGATGTGTGTAACCGCGCACAAAATGCGATCATCATTAACTAAAAGACAATGAGTAAGTGAACAGATAGCAGGGCAATGAGAACATCAACGTGCACGATGCGTAATATATACAACAGATAAATATTAACGCAACGTTACACAATATCATATATTAGGAGGTAGAGGTAGAGGTACTCTCGCATATAAATACACTTAACGAAATTAACAGTTAAGGAACAGAAATAATTTTTGTGGAAAATTATTTTCACAAAATTGTATAATGCGGTTGAAATACCGAACGAATGATTTAATTTTCTAAATTTGTCGTTTAACAGATACTTAATACGATGAAATATGTTTTATAACACCCATCATCTCGTTAAAATATATGATTCTCAATTCATGGGTGACTAATTAGACATTACTTTGCTGCGCTATCACTAATCAATGTCTATCCGTTTGATGTTTGTTAATTAATATGGCGGGGTGGAATTTCATTTTTGCATATGTTCATCATAATTTGGATGAATGAGAGTCAGACTCTTTCTCTCGCTTTGAGTCAGGCATCCTCATCTGTTGCAGGTTAATAGATTATGGTTTTCCATTTTCATATATGCCAAAAAAAATGCGGAATATTTACAAATGGCTTTGCAAATGCTTACCAATTTATATGAAGCACATTCGAGCGAAGGTATAATTCCTGTGATTTTCATGTCTAAATGAGTGAGTATTGTGAATTTATTTTTCAAACAAAACAAAACAAAAATTTTAATGAACGAGGATAAATAGGAGAAAAATAACCGAAGCGAGCAATAGGTACACCGTGCGTATTAGTACTTTGTGTGCCAAGTTCTACTTGCGAGCGAAGCGGGTAAAGAAAATTCTGCACGTGTGTTGAAAAGTTACATTCCCAAACGTACTGCACACCGACACCATGCTTCCTGTACAAATATGAGTTGTTGAGACCAAATAGCTCGCGTCGGTCGAACAGATTCGGTCTGTAGATGTGATCTGATAAAAGTCATGACGAATATCACCGAAGACAGCGACATAAGGATGGGAGATACCATCATTAGAATAGTCAACAATTGCATCCACTTCGGTCACAAGTTGAAAGTAGGGATCAACAATCAGACGGCTGAAGTGACGCGTAGTATCGGTTTAGGTTGTGTAGCATCCAAGAAACTCGGGCTTATCTTCCAAAGCAAAATGAATAACAACCTCAAACGTACAATGTTGGAATCGTGTGTCCTTCCCGTGCTCACATATAGATCGGAAACTCTAACATTGACAAAATCATCTGACAACAAGTTAAGAGTTACGCAAAGATCCATGAAGCGAAGCATGATTGGAGTTTCGCTCAGAAGCAAAATGAAAAATCAATGGATTCCACAACAAACGAAAGTCGTTAGGGACCATTCATAAATCCTGTTCTCACTTTTCACAGATTTTTGGACCCCCTCTCCCCCTTGTCCGCTTTTCCCATACCTTATAACTTTCATCGTACTCCCCTCTCACAGAGGACGGAATTTATGGATGAACCCTTAGATTTAAGGGTGACTGTTCCCGAGAATGAGAGACGAAATTTGGATGGAAACCATCATGAACAGGAAACCACCCACAAAAAGTGGTACTGACAGATCACCAGAACGATGCACAAACTCAGTCAAAGTAGAAGCGGGCACAAAATGGCAACAAGTGAGAATGGATTGATCAAAGTAGAATTAGAAAGGGGATGTCTACTTCCAGGTCTACATCTGACAGAAAAGTAGAATCGGTGACTCATGTATGCACTTGACGTCTCGGGTTCTAATTCCGATTAGGGCTGGATTTGAATTGGAATTGCTTTTCAAGTAAAGTGACCAAAACAGTGCGGAAAGCATTGTGGAAATAGAACACGAGTTTGGAAAAATCTCACATTTTCTCATTCTCAAATGAGTTACGAAATCTGTCGTGTTGTGACACTCGGTTGCACAAAGTGTATATCGTATAAAAAAATGGAAAATGAAATATATATTCGCCATCAGCTTCAGCTTTATACACCATGTTCTGAAAAAAAAAACCATTTCCATACAGCTCGTTTCGTATACGTATAAAAGATGAATGACACCTGCCCTTCAAAATATTTTTTGGGATTAATATTTCTGTTTTGCTTTGGTTGAGAAGTCGACATTTTATAACGTAAAGTATAAAATGTAATAATAAACGAGGATTTTTTTGCTCGTGTGTACACCATGCCGATGTATCGATTTTTTCTTTAAATTGCCGTGCTAGATACCATTGCATTAGATTAACATGATTACAGGTATAAAATGATGCGAAATTACGCCGAAGGATTGCCGAAAAATTGATTGAATTATATGCATAATAATAATGATACCTTTTGCAATTCAGAGCTGTAATGGACACCTTTCCATGTGAGTGCATTGAAGAGTCGCGTATTGAACGAAATTGAGCATTGAAATAGTTAGGAATTGGTAGTAGTTTTCTTAGAGAAAATTTCATGGAACCTCATCTGACCTACTAGTGATCCGCTTACGGATGAACCAAACATGCTCAAAGGAAAGATCAATGGATTTCGAAGTATTTTGATTTAAAGTTTGTTACATGAGATTCTTTCACTGATTCCTTCGAAAATATCAACAGCGTGCGAAATGAACTTTCTCGCACACATTTCTAGTGCTATAAAACTTTTGTCGCACGCTATCGACCCATTATTTTCAATAGACAATGAGTTTTCTATGAATAAAATCTTACGGAGTGTAGAATTCGAACACCCGACACCAAAATCATTATGATTACAAAGCCCGCGATTCCAATCGGCTGTGGAGTCAAGCAGTTATACAGAACGTTTCCTTCTCAGTGGCCAAAAGCGCGGATATTAAATGAAAACCAAATCTAAAATCCAACTGAACCCCAGTCCTCGGACATGTATGAGTCTTCGAAAACCTGTCCTTTCATTCATATAAAAAAGCTTATGGACGAACGAAAAATAGGTGTCCCGCGACTCATAGATGTCCGAGGACTATTACAGTCATCCCATCCAATTATTTCAAAAATGTATAAAGCGTATCTATCTTTGCATATGAATTTTAGGTAGGAATTTTGTTGATGTTTTGGATTGGAAAAGAGCGATTATGGCCCAGGATTAAAAAAAAAACGTTGTTTCTACCACGGTAAAACGGTACACGGAAAAATCTCTCGACGTACGTTTGAGACGTTTAAGATTTACGTGTAGCTTGCAAATACTACGTCTCGTACGTAGAATGAACATTTAGGGCGTAAACTTTACGAATGAGTGAACCATTGGTTTTGTTCTCGCTCAGCTATCGAGAATAAAACCAATGGTTCATTGATTCGTAAATTGTACGAGTAAATGTACATTGTACTCACGAGACGTAGTATTTGCAACCTACACGTAAATCGCACACGTCTCGAACGTACACCGACTTTTCGCGTTTTTTCCGTGTATTTTCTTGCACACAATGTCATGTCGACCTCGACTTCTCTGCGGAGCGTTAGTAGACATCTAGTGCGAGAAAATATCTTGTTGGCTACCCTGCTTTGCGGTAGTATATATACCGCATTCCTGCATGTGCTGGTATGTTTCATGATGAGGACAGCCAGGAAGCCCTGACAGGTGACCGAAACTTTCAATTGATACCTAACTTGGTAGCGAAATAACTATTTTCGAGCCGAACTTAACATGTCAGGGCGTCTATAATAATGAAATTCCCTAACGTTCCCATTATAATCATGCATAATATTTGCGGATGCTGAAGTTGAACCCATGCCATGATATAATATGAAAATGTAATGCCCTTTATTTGATAAAAGTAACGTTAGAGATGACAAATTTTGCATATTAAATTAAATGAAATGTAGGAAAATCAATCACATTACTTTGTGCTTATGTGAAATGATTTTCTTCCTTCATTTCACATTACAAGTCAGGCTATATTACGAAATAATATTTTATCAAAGAGGAAATATTGCAAAATATTTGAAGCATGAGTCTTTCAATGGAAGGACACGGTTTTATTTCTTTCATATATTCTGTCAAAAGACGTTGAAGTCTTTTCGGTGGCTAAATTTTTATATGTCGAAGGAAAACTGTATATGTTCCGACGACGTTTCTGTGGAGGAAAATTGGAATTGATGTATTACATTGACGTTCCAACATAACTCACATTCATTTATGTATACTTGAGAGCTGCATTCACAACATCCATAGCGTGAAATTTCGACTGAGAAATTTTCAGATCGTCGATGCATTCGATGGCATTTTCTTTGAAATTCAACTTATTGACGCTGACCCGCCTCAGAACGTATGGAAGGAGAGAGGTTCAGTGAATTGAATCCAAATGTGGAGTCGCTTATTAGTGAAAATGCTTCCATGATCTTTCCACTTTATACGTTTCTCTGGTTTCAGTGAATGTAAGTCTCAGCTTTGACTTTCATCAACTAATAAAACTTCGGATTTAGTTGACTAGACAACCTTATTGCTGACATGTTCATTGAAAGGAAAACGGTTGATTTCTATCGTATTTAGCTCAAACAATAATTCTGCAAATCAATTTGATTCATCATCTCGGTTCAAAGTACATAAACATCTGTATGGATGTATGTTATACACAACAGGTGATTGTCAGAAAACGAAAATAAAGAACCCCCAAATTTGCTTTTATTCAGACACAAAATTTCCAGTTTTCAGACATGTCTTGAATCCTTAGTAAAACAAAATTGAATACATTGTGTTCATTTGATGAATACACCTTTTTTCCAGTAAAATGATTTCGATTCGGTGGTGAGGGTGACACTTTACCTAATGAAAATTTACAGTTCTATGGCTTATGCTTTGAATGGAAATATGAATATAAAACGAAAACAGATCGAAATCAGTTTTAATGTCAGTCGAGTGTGAGTGAATTAGGTAGGTTCAATTATGGATTAGCGAGTGGCAACGCTTTTCGAATACAATTCTCATGGTATTTAGTAAAAAGTGTAACACAGTTCGGCTCAGCCTTATCACATACTACTAACGAAAACCATAAATCGAATTAATCCTCGGAACGAGTCAGGTCAACCCGAAACCTGAACTGAAATATATGAAACCTGATTTGATCTGAATCACTCGATGAAGCTTTTACGTTCCTACCTTTGTGTAGTTTTATACGTTCCACACCGTAATCTATGCTTTCAGCAGAGAGTCGTTGAATGTTGGATGTGTGTGGAACGAATAATACGATGGAAAGAAACAAAGCCCACGAAAAGTATAAAACAAAACTTAACTTGAGCAATGTACGACTCAAAATTACGACTTTTAACTGATTCCAAGCAAAAAATATTCGTTGCACCAGAGCCTATTTTAGACGAACTGTTTCTTTACATTTCTTCTTCCTCGCTTTATTTTTGCCTACGATTAGTGCTGATTTCTTTAGTCATTTTGACATTCAGGGTCAGAGTTTAGTTTATTCACTGCCGGTATGAGTTTTTCATTGATCATGTTACGTGTCTCGCATTCGCAATTGCCTCCTTCTCTTCTTGTGTTAGCCCGAAACGCTTTTTGTCGCTGTCGTATTTGGCCTCCCCAACTGGGCTTTGGTCTTCCCCTTTTACTCACTTTAGGGATGTCGTATCGAAAGAGCTTTTCTCGCCACATTGCTTTCATCGTGGGAGTAGACTTTAGCGAACCATTCATTTTTGGCTTTGTCGTCGATGGTTTCTTTTTGTCTATTTTTCTTAAAATTTGTCTAATGTTTATGTTCCAATTTAAAGAAGTCTGGCGAAATTCAAGAAAAAAGTTTGTCTAAAATTTCACTTGATGAATAATTTCACATCGCCTGTACAATCGAAAATGACGCTTTGACCTTGACTATAACCAAACCATGCACATTCGAATAGAACCCGGGTGAGCTTGAACGTTGAATCGTCTTGTGTTTCATTGTACTCTTCACAGAAATTTATTGGATTGATGAATGAAAAATAAAACTTAAAAAAGATTTCGGTGGAATACTCACTTGGATCCCTCTTCTTGCTCTTCGGGGTCATTAAATTAATAATTTGCAAACACATTGTATCGTTACGCCTTCAGACAAAAGCACGTCCAACAGCCCACAACAAATGTGGAATTCCAACGGTCGCTCATTCCTTCGGACGTGCTGCTCACTTCTTGCACAGGTCACCAGACGAGCGTATGTTGTTCCCTAACGTCGATTATGAATTTCAGCACTTTCCAGCACTGTGTGGTAGAAGAATGCATGTGACCAATCTGATATTTCAATCCTTGATTTTGTCTCGATGATAAACCAAAAGTAAAAAGTGTGTAATATCTGGGTGTAAACATGACATCAACTTCGAATATTCAGAATATCAGGCTTACCCAAAAAACAATCTTCTAGCACAATGATCTAAATTATTATTTCGACTCAGCAGACTTCCTCAACTTTGTCTATTTCCACGGTTCCAACGAAGGGCATTCAGTTTATAAAGACTGTAGAACAATCATATTTTATAGAAAATCATTTCGCTGTAACACCCTCTCAACCCCAGCTTTGACTGAGGTTATCTGTTGCCAAAAAAATATATTTTTTGAGCTGTCCAGAATTTACTTTCATCGACATTTTCAATCGATAAAATATCAAAGGCCAGTGTAAAATCGACGATGTGAGTTGGCCATTTCACAAAGTTTTTTGTGGTTTCGAAATTTAGACAAACTTAGAAAAAATCGGTAGGCAGAGAACATAGAACAAAACTTAGGTTAGATGAATGTATGTAGACCGTAGACGACTGACCTTCATTAGTAAATTCTTTTCGTTCGGTCTCACACTGCATCGCAATTTTATCTGCTCTTCATGTTAACACTTTAAGCTAAGTTGAGGAATATTTATATGAAACGAAAACACTCAGTTGAAACGTATTGCTGTGCTGACGATAAGAGGATAAATTTGCTGATGATGCCGAATGGCTGAGAAATAAATTTTGTCAACCATTCGAGATAAGTATGGTGATCAAAAAACGATTTCGATTCGTCCAAATAGAGTAAAATGTTTGCTATTAAATTGACTGATAAAAAGGAATTGAATCTGTTGACGAAAGCAGTGAACAAAATAAATTTGCTGATTAAAGAAGGTAAATTAGCTGACAAAACCACTGGTGAAGCCATTTATTATGATTTTGTGAAACTAGAGACGTAGCAAATGGACATCTCTTAGCCTGATTTGTAAAAGCATTAGAGAAGTTCAGGTTCGTCGTACTCGTTTATTCACTGTACATAACGAAAAAAAACTGTTTGCGCCGTTATGGTAAATTGATTTTTTGACAACTCAAAAAGCCAAACCCAGACGCATTATTGTCGCTTGCTGACACTAATCTTGCTGCATCGTGACCTTTTCTTTTTACATTATACAGCACGCAGCTGTTTCGACGCCTCTTCGGTGTATTTTGAATTAATGAGTTATGACAGCTTATGGTATTTACTAGAAGCATTTTCTTTCACCTGATAATGGCTCACATACCTTTGGAGTTGACAAATAATTGTACCTATGAACAGCAAAAACATGCAACATGTATTCGAAAAATGTGTTTTGGTAGACAAATGATGTACCCTGACGTAGTCTGGGATAAAATGTAAATATCTAGAAAGCCAGCAGTGTTTACGAGAAATCTATTCTGTTCAAGGTAAAGCAAGCCCGAAATTCCCTTCATTTCGAAGAATCTTGCAAATTAACTCAGTTTAAAGCATAGTCGAGAGGGTAGATTAAATGTCGAAACTGGCAAAAGACTTCACTTATAAATTTGAATCCTTAATGTGAGTTACATGGAACTGCTTTATGATATATGTCCCATGTAAAATGATGCTATCATTCGCTGACAATGAAAATCTTTTAATTTTAGTCATCTGTTATCGGCAATGATGACGAAAATAAGCGATCAGCTACACGTAGCATTCCTTATATAGAGAAACTTATGTTACAACAAATGAAGTAGTAGATATCGTATGAAACACACAACGAACAAACGAAGTATCAGAAACTCAACCAAGCACAGACACCAATTTTGAAAATACGATGTATGGGCCCAATGATTTAACTCTGCTAAAGCAGTGCTGATATATGCTAGCCTGTAGAAAGTATAAACTTAGATTAAGGATCTTCTTAGAATGAAGTGAATATTGTTTAGCGCCAAAAGTATATTTAGTATTCTATAGAAAGAAATAACGTGTCAAGTTGGACAATATTCTGTTAAAGAAACAGACATAAGAATCGAATCAGAATAAGACTTTTCACTGGCTGTAGCTTCTTCCTTGAGATGTGGCAATATGGTAATTGATACCTTTTGATGTAGATGTTTTTTCTCCTTCATACTTAGGGCTCATTCACCAATTACGGACGCTTTTAAGGTGAAGATGGGAACCTGATAAAAGCATACGCTTCAAATATTTTAAATTTTCTTCATACATTTTGGCGTCCGAGAGGGTAGGGGGGTCTAAAATTTCGAATCTGATGTGTACGTAATTTGTGAATGGCCCCTTATGTTACTACTTTCCTTTCTTATTCTCATTCAACAGCTCTTATGGGACTTACCTTATCATGCCGACCTCACCATAATGAATGCTTTAAAGCATCACGCGGGAATTTCGGGGGGGACCACATGCTTAACGTGAAGTGAATTCCGAACCATGTCTACAGTGCGGTCACGTCCGAGGGGCCACACACTCTGATTAACCACTTGATGAATGATCAACCAGTGAATAGCTGATGAATAGTTGTGGGCTCGTCACTAATCGCGATAGCTTAGTAAAAGAATGATCTTTGTTCTTGACCGATTGCACGCAGACCTTTTTTCTTTGTTTTATCAGAGTAATCCTAGCTCACGTCATTCTTCAGTGTACAATTCGTTGAGAGCACGAAACAATAATAATAATAACAACACAACACCGTCAACCGGCTTTTTCGCCCCTCTGACTGGATAAAATTTACAAACGAGCACAGTACACGAATTTTATTCGAAGAGAGTTAGTTCGTTAGGAGAGAGTTCGTTTAGGAAATAGAGTTCGCTAGTAGAGAGAGTTATTTGGCGCCAATTCATATCTCAGCTGACAATGAGCTCAGTTATTTTGTATACAGAAGTCATCGAGTGTGGGTGATGTCATACATGTCGTTCTTCT
>JANTFA010135845.1:0-12939 GCA_026413405.1 Phytosciara flavipes
AGTGCTTTAAAAGGACATAAAAGGTATTGCCGGTGGCGAGACTGTGTTTGCGCAAAATGTACACTGATAGCTGAACGCCAGCGTGTGATGGCAGCTCAGGTGAGAAATTCCTTATTTAACATATAAACATTCCAAACAATGCATCAAGTATGTGCAGGTTGCATTGCGACGACAGCAGGCCCAAGAAGAAAACGAGGCAAGAGAATTAGGACTGTTATATTCAAGTGTGCCTGGACAACAGCAACAACAGCAGCAACAGCAATCCGATAGCCAAGCACCACCGTCCAGTGGCTATCATTCGGGCATACCATCTCCACCCAACGACCATGACATTGGACCGAGAGTTCATTTTAGTGGCAGTGAATCGGGTATGTCATTTTAATTGGAAGAGAAAAAAAAATGTTTTCTTCTATTCAGTCGTTTGTGGATCATCTTCATACGAAAAATATTTTTCTTCTTCTTTATTGTTAGATGTGGAATCACAAAGGATGCGACCTGAACGAATAAGCAATACATATTCACCGGATAGACCAGAAAACGAGAGTCCCGGTAAGTTGATAACATTGCGAACATTTTTTTTTTGAATTAAATCGCTTTCGAAAATTTTATGGATTTCGACAAAAGGCCCTCTTCAACAATAATATCACATTTTGAAATGATACCACAAATTTTAAAAGGAATGAAAAAAAGAAAAAAAAACTTTTTCCCACATAAACATCGTAATGATGTGCACGAATGAAAGGGGTTATTTTATCCATCTATCCTGGCTATCGATATAAAGAAGAAAGATTTTTCCCTTCTCGCTGTATGCAGCACAGCACCAGGAATAAGTACACCCAGAGCCCATTCACACACATGAAAAAACAACATTCTAACAAGCATCGAAAAACATCAATTTTTCACATAAGTATTATAGTTCACAGTGAGGAGTATCAAGATGATCTCGATTCTATTCCGTATAACCTTATAATACCCAAACATACCAGCGTTATAACTTCGGTGTTTTGTTGTTGTTGTTCTGTCTTTCTCTCCTATGTTGTAAAAATATCCTTTGGGGGGTGGGTGCATCTGACTTGTTATTTTCATTGAAATAAACGACAAGCAAACATAAAAGACAAACCACTTCACATAGTAGATACACTTCAGATAAATAACGTTATGCTGTTTAGATGCGTGTGTGTAAACGATCTTCAACCAAGAAAGAAGAAGAGAAAAAAAATATCAAATGCCTGTGAGGATGGATAAAATCAAATCAATTTTTTTTCCCGTTCCTATTCTATTCGGTTGAATTTGTGTGGAAATTAAAATTTGAAGCGCAAAAAAATGTATTTATGCAACAATTGATAAATTGCTTTGTACACATTTTACGGGGGTACACAACTAATGATTCTGTTGAATGATGATAGGAATAGATACATATAGATTGTTGGTTGAGGTAAAATCAGCCCCTAAATTAGATACTTTACAATGGTAACAAGTGTACTCGAAAAGGGAAAACATAATTGGGTATTTTGGAATGGATTTGGAATTAAAAGAAATTTGTAAAGAGAATTTATTTGGCATTTTGACCCTTCATCTTCGTTGTAACTTTTCAACCGACTAGATTTAATCGGAACGATTAATGTGTACGATATGTACCAGACACCAGACAGAATGTAAATAAACAAACATTTATGTGGTCGGTTGAAAATTATGAATTCAACTTTTCGGCTTCGGTTTTTGTTATTTGCTGTTAAATATAATCGCGCAATCAATATTCACGCCGTAAGTGCGCCAAATATGTTTGAATTTTAAACGCATTTTTTGTCAGTTGAACGCTACCACACCATACAAAAACTGCGCGTAACAATTTTGCGTTTATTTTCGAAATTGAGGCGCACTTACGGTGTGAATAAACATGGAATCGAAATTCACATCACTTGCCGTCGTTAGACGATGTGGGTCCAAAGCCAACTTTCCGCCATATTTCCTCTCCTCCCGACACGTACTTTGCTAATATCTTCACATGTTAGATGAATCGACGTAAACCTGAGTGACATTTTTTGGCCAAGCCATTCTTCAAAACGATTTTTTACCACGAAGTCATGGTGGCACATTTTTGACCAAACGAAGAAAAATGTAGATCTTGATGTCAGCTGCATTTTTCTTCGTTTGGCCAAAAATGTGCCAAAATGTTGTAGTACCAACTAAGTGACTAAGTGACCAACTAAACATTCTCCATCGCACATGTCAGTGACCTACATGTTTCGAACATTCGAACAGCTACATATCTGTTATTGATTAGAACAACATACAATAAATGAAAGTGTTTGACTAATTCAGACTTTTAACATAAAATTCATGCTCAAACAATTGAAGTAAAAGATTTTGGAAATTTTTTAATCAAATGCAGTAATAGACCCAACAAAAATACGTCTGACTACGACGACATGTTAATCAGATCACTCAAGACAATTTCGTACTGGGGACAACTGACATATTTCAGATGATATAATCGTGCATCGCATGTATGCCAAATTAAAATTGATTTTTGTTTCGTTCACTGAATTAGCCTTGTGTTTTTGTCACTCCTGGTTCCAGACGTTTTATTTCAGATAATAAATGAAAGAATTGGTTTTCGTAGTCCTGGTTTGACAATGGATCGCCTCGCCATCGTATTCGGTGGTTTCGATTTTTATTCTTTAGACGTTCCCCTTTTCGTTGTGTTCAGGGATTTTTACGAGAAGGCTAAGATTGCTGTGCGTGTTCATGTAAATACGTTATGTGTAGCCTGCTGATGTGACTAGCTTTAAGGTTTCGTCGACTCTGTAATATGTGCAACATTGTCAAAGAAACTCAATTTGCTGCTTTCACCTATTACTACACGCATATAACAAGTGGGCTAACCTTGGGAAATTTGATTGACAAATTCAAAGAATTTAGGAAATCAAATTTCCCTTGCAAATAGTCACCAAACACAATTTCTTTAAATCAACTATATTCGACATGACTATGGGAAGAGAATAGTTTCCTGAACGATTCAAAATTTTGTTCTTGAAATAATCCATACTCGTGAAGACAAGGTGATCATTCACTTTGTATCTGTATTCCAAGTATATTACACAGCTCATCGCAATGTCATCATTCTGTTAAATTATATTAACCTGCTGCCGTCACATAAACGCGCAATTAATCAGTGAAAAAAAATAGAATTTTTCTCTTCATTTATGATCTAATAGCAACTTTACCAAAAAGAAACCTTCTGCACCTCATCATCATCGTCACTCTTCAATCTTTACATTCATTTAATAACATTTTTAGCATCAACAACAACAACAAAAAATGTTCAAACTTCTTCAAGTATCTTGTTTTATTTATTCAATCGTCATCGTAGACTAATGTTCCACTCATCTCCAGCTTCCACGTAACATTCGAACATATTCATAATACAATTTCTGTGTTGGCATACCAAATAATATTCCGAATGTTGAAGAAGTTTGTGCACAAAAATTGTGTATTGGGTGTCGTTATTATAGTTCTTTGTTTCAAACGTTTTCAATGTCAACCCGTCAAGGTGTTGCGAACGATTCGAGTGGACACATTTACACAAAATGTAGTTAGTAACATCTAAATAATAAAGCTACCAGCAAATTTTAGTGCAAATAAAGTGAAGAACAAATGTGACAAGAACACTTCTTCAAACGTTTTCTCATGAGCTAATATAATATTGGAGATACGCAACATTTCTGTTGAATATATTTACATTCAATGTGGTAGTAATGGGTTCTGGTGTATTTTGTACATTTTTTTGTTGGCTTACTCTGACATCTTATTTGATGATTGAACAGGCCTGCACCTACAAATTGTGTGTAAGCCGATTGCGTAGATGGAGAATCCTGTTTTAAGTGATCACATAACTTCATTCATTTTTCACTTCCCTCTCATCCATTGTTGTCCATTTTGACTGTTTGTTATTTCAATTCGATTTATGTAATTGTCTGCTCTTTCGCTTTCTATTAGAAATATTTCTGTGTTATCTTGAGATACCGAACTCTGATGGTTGAAATCATCCGATTCGGAAATCGAGGGCAGTCTCTTTCTAGAGAAAGCTCAGTGTCAGAGAACTGACTAGGCCAAAATAAACACAAAGTGTTAGAATTTCTATAACAAAGTTTTTCGAACAAAAGTGTTCTTTTAAATTGAATGGAACCACATTCGGAAATTCACAATACGACTTCTGTGTTGGCATACCGAATAACATTCACTTTGCCTGGCAATACTTACACGATTTCTATCTGGGCTGTCCTTTTTAATTGTAAAATTTGTCACAAATAACACCGATCTGGCTTTGAAATTGATCTAGTGCTTCACGTCTTTAATAACACTAGCTCCCACCTTGACTGCAGGCTAACACTTTCTTGTATCAATGTCTCAAGGAAGCATGCTAGTAGCAAGTCAACAGCTATTTGACTGTAGCACATCTGTCTTCAAGTTGGTATAATCATATTTTTGTTCCGAGACATTATCTCTGGTTGCATGTTAAGGTTGATAGGGAACTAATGCATCAGGATGTGCTCTCGGCATAATAGTACATTTCGTCATAAGTGATGAGAAGCCGGCTCCGCCTCGATAGGACAAGCTTACGACGTGTACCGAAAAATTCAGCTTTCATCACGTATTACGAACGAACTTTTTTGCGCCTGAGGATCATAATGAGATGAGACTCAAAAACAGAAAAGAACCATCAGCGGCCGGAAAAAATATTTTTCGACATTTGATTCCCGACCAAAATTGCTTATCTTCGCTAGGATGTGGTAGCTTTAAGACAAAAGAGTTTCATGCACCAGGCAAAGGATCTATCTGTTGTATGGTCTACTAATTTTAACTTGCCTCTATGGATTATCGATGGAAACAATCGAATAAAGTCAGGTCAGATCAAATTACCAAGTGACATTATTTCGTTTCCAAGTTCATTCTACATCTTTTTGCAGCCACAAATTCTGACAGCTGAAATGACATTTTTCAGCCGCAGATTTATAAAGGCGAGAGAGTTACTTCGAAAGGCAATTTTATCTCTCCCTAATCTTCGGGCAATAATAATTATTAAAGAAAACTCAAAGGCGAACTGAAACACAAAATAATTCAAATTGAATGAATTTCAAATATTAACCAAAATCAAGACCACGAAAATGGATTAACTGCATGGGAGTACTGAATTCTGGTTTTACTTTAAGCGTCAAAAACATTGGATTATACAAAAATTCCAAACGCCTTGCTGTATTGTACAACGACCAAGAAAATAATTATCGAACACTCCAATTGTCACGAGTGAGCTGATGCATAAAGAAAATTGTAAAGCTCCACATACGGAAAATGACAAAGTAAAAATTTTTGGCTCATTTGAATTTCGCGCCTTTTTGAAGTAACCTTCTAGTATCTGTAAGTCTATGACAAGAAATGTTAACGGAAGAATGTCCACACAGAGCAGTCAGATTTTTGTGCTAAAATAGGTTCAGATTACAATAAGAAAGGATTCCAGTGGACACGTCTGATTTAGTTCAATAATTTCCTCCAAAAGAGAGTACAAATCAAATCAAATATATTTTAGTGTAAACAGTACTAATGAAGTTATGAACTTTTCAAAAAGTAAAATTACCCCTCACCCACTTGTATCGTCGTCCGCTGCTAGTTACGGCTATTTTTGTCAATTAAAGTAAAAACTGTATTTCAAACCCTGAATCGCAGAAGAAGAAAAAAAGAACCACGACCGTCATTTGGTTAAGGCGGACTTTGTAAAAGTTTTCATTTCACATTTATACGGCTAATTAATTTCAATTTAACTTTATACCACGGTGGCTTTTAAAAATTCCTAAGTTCACAAATAGCGCATATAATTGCGAATAAACGGCACAAAAGAAACCTGCGCCACTTAACAAATTTTAAAATAAATAAAAAAAAATTTTAAATAAAAAATCGTAAACAATATTTCCATTCTGCTGTACCATTAAACCATTTTATCGGTGGTGAATTTGTCGAGTTTTTTTCCCTCGTATAATATTCGTCTGAATGGAGATATGTATTATATTGCGTTACGAAATGGGTAGCTTTTCTGAATACAGTTTTTGAATTGACCACTTGATGTTTAAAAAAAAAAACACTGACCATTACTCATATTATGATGTTAAACTGAAATTTTCTATTCAAATACCACCAGTACGAATTTAATTTCTGTATTTTTTTACAACATTGAATTGTGCTCTGCCGGCTAAGTTGTTGTTTTTTCATCCCTCCCATACTGATGAAAGTTTCAAATGAAAATGTAAAATTGGTTTAAACTTTTCATTCACATTTTCATATTCAGCGAAAATGTGTAAGAGTAAAGAATGTGGAAGAAATCCAATGGAACATCAAGTGGTTGTGTGACCTTATATAGAATCAATGCAGCGAACTCAACTCCTTTCGAAGCAAGGAGTCACGCGACCGATTTTACAATTTACAAAAATAATGATTTTGTGCAACATTTCTATTCGATTTAATTGAACTTCCAGTCAATTTTTTATCAGAACTTTAAAACTCATAAGTTTTCTGTAAGATGTTCTTTCGCATTCTTATGGCACAGTACACATTGAGACTGTGAGATCATAACAGCCCTAACTCTCCCGACTTCAGATTAAATTTTCAAACTCTAGCAACATATGACTGTTGACTCTAGTATTAGCAAATTACGTCCCCGCTTCCGAATTATTGTTTTGAATAAAAAAAAAACCTAGTGCGAGCTATCACATTGACATTTCATGTGACCATTGAATCAAAGCTCAATTGTTTTTCGGTCGACTTCTACAGTTGTATCTGTGCACCATATGTTTCCATATCGTTTTCAAGTCTCATTGTTTTAAAATTTTATGTAGAAAATCCAGAGCTGACTGAACATCGTTGTTGATAGGCACGAATGAGTTGTCTCGGATTTTCAAACATTCCCTGATCGTAGATTGTTTTTGATGTTGAGACGACGCGTTACTAATAGTACAGATCCACGGCGGTGGTGTAGATTGAACGTTCCTGTGATAATTTTGATTGTATCTGTGTGTATGAGTTTGACATTGTGAATTTCGCATCCAAGCCGGTGAACAATAATTGGACAGTTATAACACAAAAAAGTAGTCTATTGCGGACACTTGCTATGTGCCGACAAAAGGTGAGCGATCTGTTTAGGTATACTCCAAGATACTTTGGGAACCTTTCGTGTCTTACTGTATCGCCGTTAAATTTCATTTTGAGTTGATAATTCGCCTGTCGATTATCAAGATGAATAGAACCAGCTTGATGAGCTCGGGCATTGTCATCTGAATACATAAATGTATCTGGGATATCGCTGGATAAAACGGAACTTTCGAACATTCCATCGCTTATCACACAGATACGACTCGTTTCGTTTCCCATTTCAACTAGTGGACTCCGGTTCCTGACTAAGTGTTGATGCAAAGTTCTACGGCAAGGAACGGAGATGAGCATTTTTAAATGCATAATTTAGAGGGTTTTACGCTCTCAAAGTTTTTTTTTGGTTGGAAAAGAACTTGCTCCAAAGATGTTCATGCCTTGTCTATCCCAAGAATTTCTGGTTACTCCTATAAAAACCAAATCTCACGGGTAGTTTTGTATTGCCTCAAATGAGCGGAGCGCTGAGTTTTGATAGCGAACTGTCTGAATTTTCCGGAAGGGATGTGCGCTGCTATATCAATATAAGAAAATGTTATTATGCTATTATGATAGTCAGGAAACTATGTCAAACTGAACATTTTGGGCTGTGTGTATAGTGTTTTGGTATTCAGTACTCTTTCATTATTTATCACCCAAATTTGTCCCTATGTATTCGATTCAGGAAAAACTTTCAAACTCTCTGCCTTCAGTCTCAAACACCACCATTTCAAACACACAAATTTTTAATTATAACTCCACCATCACACCAGCAAAATCGTACAACATTCACAATCATTACCTAAAAATAAATTAATCGTCAAGTATCTGTATAATACACATTATATAATCGTTGAGCTTGGCTGCTAAATGGAAATCGTTTATTTTAAAGAGTCATTGGAGCAGAGTGTGTGTGTTTTGAAATTTATATTCTTTTGTACGGTTAAAATAAGTGTCTTAAAACTCTTAAACTTGAATTTCTTGTATACAATTTTGTGTGTTTGGATTGTGTTTATTACACTCGAATTATATACAAGCAACCCCCTTGAAACTATAGGAACTGTTCATTGTAATAAATGAAAAGCATCGATAGTAGCAACTCTTTTCCACATTTATATTTCTTTGTATTGTTTCGAAAAGACTTTCTAGAAATCATAATTTGAAGTCAGTTAACAATTCTGGAAAGAAAAAAAATATTTGCCTCATGCTATGTGTTCTTTGTAATTTCAACAAAATGCAAGAGAAAACAGTATGCTAAATGCTCTCTTAAAAGTCATTGAGCTTTAAAAACCGATTAAACCACTAAAAACATTGTTCTTTGCCAATGAGTTGGTTCTTTGCATCAACGGTAGAACACAAAAGTTTTCGTTTGATTTTCACGCGGCCATGGACGTTTCGATTTCGTATAGGGCGAATCCAGCGTTAGTTGCGTTACATGATAGCTGGTGCAGGCCAAACTATAATAGCTGTGAGATGTTCCATAATTGTGTTCGTGTTAGTGACTCAAGAAAAGTCGAAGAACACCTCTCATCTGTAGCTATTACAGTTTCGCCTACACGCAACTAACGCTGGATTTGTCCATATATATCAAGAGATTTTCCGGTATCAAGACATCCAGCGAAATCATTGATTACTATATGTTCAAGTGCCGCATGCAATTCTTTCTAGGTATTCGCACCACCATGCAACGTGTTAACTAGTAACTCAATGAATTTGCAAAAACATTGGTCGTACAAAAATAACGTCACACCTTTCTCATTTTTGGGCTACTTCTGATCATTTTCATTGCATTTTCGTTCATTTTTGTATTTTTTGTCATTTTGGGGAAAGGGAAGACGAAAATTCTAAGCGTGACGTCATTTGTGTACGACTTCTAAAATCCAGGATGGTCTCTAGCGGCCATTTTCGAAAGTAACCTAAAAGGGATCTACCGCTTCACGGTTTTCATTAGTTTATGATCAAAAATTTTTTTTCCTAACTTGTATCGAAATATCGCGACTTTGTCGCGTATTTCCGACGTCGTTTAGGAAAAACGTTGTTCCTAACTTATGCTAAAGGGCTTTTTTAGCGAATTCGATTCCATCCCTCGCCTCCGGCTCGTGCTGGAAACTTCTCATTCGCTAAAAAAGCCGTTTAGCATGCGTTAGGAAAATAACTATTATGAAATTCGGATCATCAGTAAGGCACTTTGCGTATCGATTTGGCGACTCACTAAATGCAACAATAGAACTCACCCACAGCGCGATTATTTCTAAGTGTGACTCGTTAGAAGTCTATTCGACCGTATTTCTGGATCCGCTCGACCGATTTCGCTCATCTCCGATCTTAAACTGGCATTAATGATTAGAAAACTGATGAAAAACTCCGATCAAGACTGATTTCGTTTTACTCAAGTTATTCTGCAGACGAACTTTTTTTTTCACTTGTGATATACCTCTAGACAACCACTAAAGGTTTGCCTTTACTCAGGGATTCGAGTTCAACGTGTTGCAAACGTGAAAGTGAAAGCATTAGACCCTCGTAGATTTTTTCCCTGGGAAGATTTCTGTTTCATGAACCTCATAGGATGAAAAAACGATTCTTTTGACCTATGGCCTGTAGCCTATGAGTGTTTTGTCAGTGATTTGAATCTGAAAAAACGTGAAATATTTCTTTTAACATCCTATGGGGGCCTCCAAACAGATAATCACATGATCTGTTTCTAGTTCCACCTCTTGCGTTTCATTTGATTTGACATACATTTGCCTGTGTAAAGAAAATCACAAGCAGCATTCATCACTTATTCCTGTGTATGTATGTCGATGACACAGATGACTATAGGTGTTTAAAGAAGTTTATGATGCAAATCGACAAATCAAACATTCAAACAGGTGTAGTAGACTTACGTATTGGATAATGAAATTTCTGTTGCATTTGTTTATCATTGTGAATGCCATATCCCCAACAACAAACTATTTTCTCCCCCACATATATATTACATGCAATTCAATTCCATATAAATTTGGAGCAACCATTCACCACATCACCACGACTGGTGAGATATTATAGATAATAAATTCAAAAAGTAATAAATATGCCATCATCAGTGGCTATAACACTGCAAAATATATATTAAATTTGGCTACAAGGAAAAGTATACAATTAAACTTTCCATTATAAATTAAAAAAAGGAAAATGAAAATTCCATTATTAATTGACTATACGATTGTGACATTAAACATCATCTCTATATAGAACACAATTAATAGACGAAACGTTACGGGGGACCCGTACGAGTAGTGAAAGGGTGTCTACAGAAGAGTATCTTCAAACAGTTCTGCATCTTCAAATCATTCCATTTAAACTCATCCCTTGTTAAAATTGCGTGTTGTGGCCAAAGTTCGCTTCTCATTAAAAGTTGACAATGGTGACACTCCATCTGGTCAGCGCTCGCCACTCGACACGTCAGAACTTATATGTTACAGTAGGTTACTGAACAAAACTCAACTGACGCCGCTCGGTGCTCAAATTACATCTCGTCCAAAATATATATGAAGTTCACCTTGGAAAGTCTAGATGTTATCCTGAAACGAATTTTAAGACGAATTCTCCGTCAGAGCCAGAGAGTTGATAATTTTGTCCCAGTCGCCAAAATTATCAACTCTCTGGTCAGAGCGTATTTATATTCCTGTTTTTTTCGAAATTTTCTCCTGTGTCGAAGATCCATTTTGTCCTCGTCTTCGTCTCCCCTAGCTTCTTCCATCTTGATCGATTGAAAGGCGGTCTCCAGTTCATGATGGTTTTGTTGCTGTTATACCCCAAATTCAGCGTGCCACGGAAATAATTCCAGCAATCGTGGCAAAAGCAACAGCATCCATCGTGTGTTACGTAACACATCACTACCCAGAAGGTTTGTCTTCATTAATTAGGCATTCGAATTCGACGAGTTACAAAAGTAAGAATGAAAGAGTAAGACCTTCGTACTTCGCATGGGTCTGAAAATAAAAGTTTCGAATTATTATACCAAAACGAGATACCAGTAGTGAGGTAGTGAGGTTAAAAACTGGATGGGGAATTTTTATTTATAATAAAGAAGAAGAAGAAGAAAAAAAGAGAACAGAAAGGGCGGACAACGACAGCAAAAAATGTATAAAATAAAATATTTAAAAAGTTTAGCCAGGGGTAGAGATGAAGTTCCATTTTTCTGTGTTGAAATTCTTAAATATTGTCAATGCTAAAATGGCAATAAATTCACTGAAATTACAGCTGCAGATGTTTTAATAATATCTCTTTGTTAATAAAACGGTAGGTTCATGATGGTGGAAAGGATATGATTTCGTATATGCTATGAATTAAGTTGTACATGCCATAATGGGTATAGACACATATACAAAACTCGATATGTATTTCGGTTGTCTGGATTATTTGACTGAAGACAAGCTATGAATACAATTAACGTTAGAATTATATTTCGTGATGTACAATGGTTTGAGAGGTGAATTAATTTGATGTATGGCGAACAGAACAATGAAAATTAATTTACATTATATGCTTTTGAAGTACCTACCTTGCCCTGCTATATTATTGTGTGTGCTGAATGACGGGGTTGAATAACTGTGTGTAAAATACGACATATTATTATGATTAAGGGATGGAAGTTTTGGATTCTTTTTCTCTGCATTTTACGAATTTGTATGTGTAACATTTTATTGGTTACAATGTTTAATAGGAAACATATACATTTGAAGTGAGGCAACCCGATTTTCCTTCTTTCAATCTCCATAATTAATTCAAAATGGAAATCATGTCGAATCCATATTTGTTATACCGGTCGAACATGAAACCAGTTAACTAAACGGCACTTTTTACATTCCAATTGTGAATAGGCTCAAAACGACAACGAATATCTGTGGAAACGGATCACGACACCGGGTCTGAATCATCGCCGAGCAGCCCGCGACTAAAAAACACTTCATTTTCATTGCCCACAGCTATGTCACCGTCGCAGGCCGGCGCTCCCAGCTCACCGGAATCCGATTTGGACGTTGATTCGGCGCCCGACGAAGCAACGCCGGAAAATTTGAGTTTGAAAAAGGACGATTCAACGTCGCCGCCGTCAACGCCGTCAGACAATTTGAATATATTGCGACACGTCGGCAATAACAATGGACATGGGGGATTTTTGCCATATCATCAAGCACAGTTTATGGGTTCGCTGCCATCTCAACGGTCGCCGATTGATGTTTTGCTGAGGTAAGTTTTTAGCTTTGGTTTCTGTTTATGAAATTTAGGAACTTTGTGTGACAATTTGCACAACTAGTGTCGAAGAAGTGGTACATAGATGAAGTCACACCTTTTCAATGCTGTCATCAGATTAAAATCACTTAATAGGTCGACAAGTTTCACTTTTTTAAGTCAATAGTGTGTCCTACCTCGCTCCCATTCAAGGGCAACACAACATTAACTCAAAAAATGCATAATTATCGACTAATTATTGATTTTAATTTGATTGCAGCACTGAAAAAGTGTGACGTCATTTATGTACGACCGGGTCGTAACGACCCCTAAGTGGCCACAAATTACGCTTGCTCAAAATTAAGAATTTCGGACCCCCTTGCACGCCAAAATGTCTCGAAATCCATTGTTTTTTCTTAGAGCATTTTCAATTCATTCGAAAGAGGATCACAAGTATATCAGACAGAGTTCCATGAAGGTTGCTCTAAGAAAAGTCTCACCGATTCCGAGCTATTTCAAGACCCAGTTTGTTAGTCACTGGACAAGGTCGTG
>JANTFA010135856.1:0-12937 GCA_026413405.1 Phytosciara flavipes
ATTCTTCACCTTACCGTTTTCTGTAGTCAACTGATGAAATCCGTAAAGTCTCACGAGTTCCAACTCAATTTACTCAACATTTTTTGCTTTAAATTAACATTATTTATACGTTAACGTTATTCGTTACATGTGTATGTGTTGTGTTGAACAGTTGAGAGAGATTTTTTCGTATGGTATGTAAGTTTTCTTCTTTGTTAGGCAGTTATTTTTGCAACGACATCGCATTTCATCCAACATAATCATACAAACTTAATTTTTAATTATCGCTGTAGGAGCGATATTCTATCTTTAAACAATGGATAGTTGGAATTTTGACAACTTCGAAGCAAAACATCATTCTAAGCAAAAAATCGTTCTACGGTATGCCTTTAAAATGCTCAAATTTATTTCATAAAAATAATTCTGTTCACAAAAATCGAACCAAAATCAACCAATTTTTGTCAGTCGCTTAAAATGTGCCTGAGGCCGTATGCATTCGGGTTTAATTTTAAGTATGTGTGAGGTGGTCTGCCGCTAAACAGACATGGTAGGCCACATCTCCGATCAATATAATTGCTTAAAACATTGTAAAATCTAAGTTATAGTGCCGCCATTCCAGAACTTTTACATGAGCGGCTGTACGTTTTGATGTTTAAACGAACTTATAAAATAATCGGTGCATTTTGAAGGCATTCCGTAGAACAATTTTTTGTTTAGAATGATGTTTTCAGTTTTATTTAGAAATATTAAATTAGGCCTTATCGAAAGGAGCGAGTTATTTAATTATATTTCTCTTGCGAGAATCGCGACATTTTTAACAATATTGCCTTCGCTACCATCTTAGTGTCACTGCTACAGCTTTTTCTTTACAACTTGGTATATATATTGTCGAATTAACAAATGAATTTGTGTGATATAAATATACATTATTCACAGCGAACACGGCATCATTACCTGGAAAATACAAATTTTTCTTTGATGAGTTGAGTCGATGAGATATCGAAAGTCAAAGTCAGTTAAAACATTTTTTCAAACATCGTATCGAACTACATGATCCAAATTATACTTCGTAGCCCAACTTTCAGGAAAAATTTACCTGAGCATTACATTACTTTCTTGTTCTTCAAATACGTATATTAAACACGAGGTCGTGCATTTCGCCTAACGAAATTTCCAACGTTTTATTTATTTCGGCAGTTTTCTAGAAACAGAACAAAGTTTCATTTCGCTTATGATTCGCTAGACATGTACATGGAAAAAAGTTATAATTAGCGAAGAGATGTGGCATTTTTTAAGACTATAATAGAAACATAAAACAGATCGAAACAGTGGTCAAACTTTCGCTTGAGAACAAAGTTTCTTCACGAAATCGGACAGTGTACCTTGCGAATTTTAATTCCGCTTTATTACAGTGTTATGAAATTGTTTTCCCTAGGCATGCAAATAGCCAAAGTATTATAAAGTCACTATTTGCACATAGACGCTTTTTGACAAATTGTATGACCTTCGTCCTCATAAGCTCTATTTGCGTTCAAAAAACTGTTCCAATCGTCAAATTCATTTCTTACATCTAAATCATTCATCTTGACGCTTTCTTTGTGATGATAAGGAAAATACTCACTTTTTATAAGGTAAAGGAGCCGAATTGTAGTAGTGGAAATTGTAGTAAAATGCAAAAGACGATCGAGTAAAATGTGGGAAACGCAACAGTGTTGATGCTATCCCTTTTGCAAAATGCAACAAAAAAGAGTTAGTGATGCCTTGTGTTTGTAACAAAGCGTAAGGGATAGGCAAAGGTTTAATGATCCCTTTTGCGAAAGTTAATTGTCAAATTACACCTGAACGGAATTTTGAAAACCGACACATTTTCGATATTTGTGGTTTACTGGATTTGGTGGTCAATGGTCAATTTGGTGGTACTGTGGTCAATTTTGCATGTATTTTTATATGTAGAAATCATAATACAGAGAAACAGAAAATGTGTCGGTTTTCAAAATTCCGCCCTGTATTACAAAACTAGAAAAAAAAAATTCCGATGGATTTTGAAAAATATTCGAAGGGTGCGAGTGACACTTCTTGAGCCGAATACTAAAACAGAATACATATAAGCCTAAGTTGGTACCAACGGCTCTGAACTGTATGATATCATTTCAACTTAATAAAGAAAATCTAAGCTGAGCATCACACATCACAGTGGGCGGCAAAAATCATTTAGTCCAAAGTAGTGCGTCACCCCTCGACAATACTGCTATTACTCCGTCACGAAAGTTAGGAAACCATTTATGGATAATGAGGACGATGATGCTTTGTTCAACGGATCCTAGTGGAAAAAGTGTGAGATAATGTAGTTTGTCTACGAAACCAAGCTGTTCGTATGAATGCACACAATGTATGTGTTTCGTTGCGCATGACCAAATTTTCCAACATATTTCTCATATCCTACAACAAGAAAACCTGTCAAATTTTCATGTCCTCGAAAAATTTGCAATAGGAAAATTTCAATAAAAATATTCGAGATGAATAAACAAAGTTTAATCAATTTTTTTAATTCGCGAACCGATTGGTTTAGTGCGTTTACAAATGGGAAAAATTTACGTGTTGCTGTCATTCTTATTGGGATATATCATATGGTAGGAGATGATGTAGGTTTGATGTATAGCTCTGAACTAATCAATTTTTCCAAAACATAAAATCCGTACAGATTATATCGCAAATTTTACTCTTTGTACTGTTACTTGGGTTGACCCATGCCGAGAAAATGGTCGGCATATTGCTTGGTGATATAACCGATCAAAAGGAACGCGAAGAGTATTACGAAATGCCCGTGAATTCAAATGGTGAATCCATGAATCAGGTCCGTTTTAGGGCTGCGTCAGAGTTGGCTTCGTCGACATCATCATTACTAACGATCTTTGTAGCTATGGCCACATTATATGTGTGTGCTTGTTTCGGATTGTTATTTGGTACTCTCAAATACAGACATGAAGGTTACCAGAAAATATTAGATGTACCACATCATAAGCACGGCTAATGACTTCTGATTTTATGATTACAGGTATTGCATCATGGCTGGTGGTTCAAGTTGTATACGAAATTGTTTTGATTTCTTGTGCTTATGCGGGCCTACACTATGGCTTTAAAGATATTCTAGGTGAACACGTGAAATGTTTTTGTAAGTGTTTATGTTTCTAACCATTGAAAACAGAGATGGGTTCATCCAGTGAGATTTGTTTCACAGGGTTTATGGTCATTTTAAATGTTGGAGTCGACAGTCTCAATTGGTCGGTAGTGTATTGCTTCTACAGGATATTAAAGGAAATGAAGAAGTTGACCAAATCAGCAACTGTATGGATACCATGCCCACAGCCTGGAAATGTGAGCCACGATCATTCAATTAGAAATCATTTGTTCTAATCTTTATGATATTTTAAGGTTCAGTTCTGCAAGGAAAATATGTATCTTGGTGACGGTGGCCACAAACACACCTTAACGGAAAGTGAACTTTCCAATCCGAATTACGTTGTGTAGTTCCAAATATTACTCCTGTTCCGAGATATACCAATCTACTAAATATGAAACGAAAAAATGCTTCAATTAAACTTTTCTCTTTACAAAATTTACTATAACCAAATAAAAACACAGAAAATGTAGAAACATCTTAACCATGAGCAGAACAGAGGTAGAGAACTCGTTTAGTTTGTAGTTTGGAAAATGTATCATTGAAAATTTTTGAAATCAAAAGAATAAATTATTTTTCGATTTAACGAATTGAAATTGCAATGTACATTAGCTTCTTGTCTTGGACTCAAAGGAAATGACGCTTATACTGTCCTATTATCGTGTTATCCTCTTTACATTAAAACATATTCTTGCGAATATGCTGTCCTTAAATTGTAAACAAAATCGTTTACGTTTTTAGCCCCATACGAAGTACTAAGGATTGTTATTCCGTTTGTAACAATTCGAGTTGGGGCCTGAGAGCTTGTGCATAGCTTTTTGGGGTGTCTATAGACGCCGAATCTATAATAAAGAAAATGTCCGTCTGTCCGTAAACACGATAACTCAAAAGCTATCTTAATAAACATTTCCTGAGAAATAGTCAAAAAAGTGAGGTCAAGTTCGAGGATGAGCGAAATCGGAAATCGGTCGACCCGATCAGATATGATCGAAATAGTGCTGTTTTCGAGGGGGTATTGATTACACCAATCCAGGGAAAAAAAGCTAGTCAAAATCGGATATTTTGCTCGGAAGTTAGAGCCCATAGAGTGGGCTTAATTTGAGCTTCTCGACCGTACAGTGAAGGTAGAGTTTTTTGTCGATATCTCGAGTGAATTTTATTTTTTTGTTTGAAAGCTAATGACGACCGTGAAGTGCTAATACTTTTTTCGGTGGCCAATCGCCATTTTTGATTTTAGTGTTTTTTGGCCATTTCCATGCAGCGTATCCGAGTTCAAATCTCGGTCGGGTCAATGTTTTGAAATTTTTTTTATCAGTCCTAATTGTAACCCTTCTTTAAAAATAATAGATTGTGGGCGGCTTCTATGAACTTTTTGAGAGCGTACTTCGTGAGGCTATTTAGAATCACGCTATGCGCGATTTACACAATGATTGTACGTTTCATATAACTTTTTGTGCTAGGCATGCGGTCACACTAGGTTGTGTGTAGGTACTAGGGCAGCGTAAGGTAAGGTTAACTTAGTAAGGTATATGGCTCTGTCGCAGCGTTTGCTACGGTCTTTTCTCGTTATTTTAAATTCATGGTCAATTTGTAGACATTTTACATAATACATTCTATTCGTTCAGACATTCGACTCATAGAAGACAATCTGATTGAGATTGACATGTGTATTTTAGTATTACGAATGGTTTGAATTTCTCCTCCACCAATCATTCTTTATACCCCCGCCGGTAAAATACTCTACAGTAAGATTGCCACATGTTATGTGTCAACACTGATGTAGTCAGAACAAATCGTTTTTGTATGTCACACCACTGACTGTCGTTATAATAAATATAGAACAAGCGGAAGAATACTGCGAGGGCGAATCCGACGTTTTTTTTCCACTACCTTTCGATAGACAATATAAACTTACGCAATTGGCACCATTTACACAATATTAGATAAGTAACCTGAATGCTTTTCGGAACATTTTTTAGTCGGAAAAAATTACAGAACCACAACATGTTCCGTACATGGGCCTTCTGTCTTATTTCGTTAGCAGTGGTTGTTGAACTGCGTGCGGTAATATTTTTCTTGTTTTCATAAAATATTCATAAAGAACGTGATTATAACCTAGCTTTTTCGCAGTCGAAAAGTAGCAGTATCATCGTGAACCCATTCTACGATCCGAAGGAAGATGCGAATGACATCAAAAAAACCAATCTCAACGAAATGTTACCGCCAACGCATCAACAACTCGCTGAAACGTTAAATCTACGGAACATTATAAGTGCGGCCGTCAAAGCCAATACTTACTTCGTTGGGGGTAACGATGCACCAACATTGCCGAAACCACCGTCACCATTTCAGTGGTTCGCCAATTTATGGGCGACAAAATCTGATACCGATGTTGGCAGCAGTAATATCGATGAGAATGGGAAGTTGGGCATTACGGTTTTTGGAGCTGGTCCCGTTCGAAGCAACGTCGTTGACAGCGTAATCACGTCGAGATTGGAGAGTAAACCGTTCACCATTTTGCAGAAAAAGTTGCAACGAGAACAGTTGGAGTTGATTTCCATCGAAGAAGATTTGAATTTTGCATACGGACACAATATTCGATCGTGGGTTACAATCCAAAGCAGAGCGAATAATGTAAACGGACTGATTGGTATCGGTAACAGTTCGTTGGTGCTGATCGGAGTTCGGAATGGTGCGTACGAATTGGTCGAAGAATTGGATCTGAAAACCGAGATTCGTTGTTTTACCAATTATGAACAATGGAATCAAACATCGAAGTCAGTTCACAGCATAGTCATAGTGGAAGTAGCGAATCAGTTACTATTTGTTTCAACAAGAGACGATGTAAACGGATGGGTTGCTGTTTGGCAGTGGACCATCCACTCACAGCTTGATTCACTTACCTACTTTAAGCATGAGTCATCCGACATGCTATTGATGGTGCACTCTCCAGATGGACACAATTCAGTAGTATCAACAGACATCTACAAATTTGATTTACAATCACGTCACACCTGGCTAGTTCAAAAAATTCCATTGAACCATGCGTGCAAAAGCGTAGCAATCATTAACACTTACCGAGAAATGGTCCTGTGTTTTGCACAAAACAGCACCGTCGAGTTGTTCAAAAGTGATCAGCATGCAGATGCTCAATTATTTGAATATTTCTCATCGATCGAAGCGAATAGTGTACAACAAATTTCTGGCTTCCAAATGGGAGGATTTTCATATCTTGCAACGACCGGACTCGAGCCGAAAATATTTCGTTATCATCGTGGAAATTTCGTTGCACAGACCATATTATCGCGGCAATGGGGCTTGGTTGAAGCCTTCTTTCCGATACCAGCTCGTACCTATCGAGACGATCTAATTTTATTGGTTCAACATCGTATCGTCATGGGAACACATACAGTGGCAGTGGTAGAAGCTTTGATTTGGAATGGCGAATCGTTTGACGTAGCCTTATCCGTTCCATGCCGAATTGGCAATGAAATAATGGATTTTGGAATGACTTGTTTGCTGGATTACGAGCGCGATAGCGGTATCAATGGACTGTCGATTATTCAAAATGGAAACAGTATATCGTTGATTGTACCGAGAGCCGAGGCTCCTTCCTCAATGTTCCGGTTAACATTTCAGCTGAAGTCTTTCGACAGCCCAATTTCAACAGTTACCAAGGACTTCGAGATATTTTCGCAGTCGATTGAAGCGACAACAAACTACCAGAATGACGTTGTGTCAACGGGTGCCGATGCACTCGCGAGTGGACTCAATGCTGATCGAAACGATGTTAGTGCCATGTGGAATCTTTCGACAGTAACTGCGGGCAGGATGTTTGTCGATGAAGGTGCGGTGCGGAAAATTGAAAACTTTTGGTTCGGAAATGAAAAGTGGAATGAAGACAGTTTTGATGATGTTGATGTTGCCGACCTATCAAAAGTTGTACAAGAACTTCAAAATGATGTCGATCGGTTGCAAAGCGAATTGATGCAAATCACCACCACCAGTATCACCAGCTCATCTGATTCTCCGATCCATGTCGTGCGTGTCGCACCAAATGGCAAATTTGACATAAATACAGCACGTGTAATTAAAGGCGAACGTCGTACGAAAAGAACTGCCGGTAGTAGCGATGGTCGCATCCACTTCGATGAAATAAATGTTGAGCATATCCGGGTCAATTACATCAATGACATTCCAATCGATGACATAATATTCACCGACAACGAAATTTTGAGTTCTGTGAATTCTTTGATTGTGGAGGACGAGCTGAACGTTTTAAATGGAGTGGAACTTACACCAGAAGACATGAACATGGTTGGAGGAAGTTTGATAGAGGATCAACGGTCACTAGATAAATTTGGGACTGACAACGTACACGTGAGCGGCGATTTGATCATTGATTCAATAAATGGTGTGATGTGGCAAGATTTCGTGCATCAAATAATCATGAGAAATTTACCGAATTTTATACCACAGCTGATAGTGAATGGGGTACGAGCTACCACTAATTATGTAAAGTTAAAATCGTACACGTTTTCTAATCTCGATTTTAATTTTCAGGACATTTTGGCGAAAGAAACCATTGAAGTGGACTACGTGAACCAATTTTCCTATCTCGAAGATTTTTTGTGGATGCGTAATTCGGACATTAGCATCGTTGGGGGCCAGAAGATCTTCAAAGGAACGTTGAGTGAGTGCAGCAATTTTCCTTTAACATCTCCGCAGCCTGACTTCCGCTAAAATTTTCCTTTTATTTCAGCCGCTGAGTCTGTAGATACAGGTGGACTAGTGGATGGACTGTACACTCAAGAAACAATATCGTTAGGTGAAACGCAGCATATCGGAGGCTTAACAACTTTCAAACAATTGGAAGTGACCGAAAACTTGGACGTTAGTGACTGAAAATCCGCGAAATATTTTGTCTGGAAATAATTTTTCATTTTCATTTAGGTAAATGGCACAATCAACGGCAAGCATTTAGATGAATTCAAACCGAATCTCAGCCTTCAAGAATCGAACTTCGTCTTATCTGACTGTCTGTTTCAAAATCTTCAAGTTCAGGGTCCGATCACTATTTCCAACTACTGCAATGGCTACATTCTGGATGACCTTCTTTCGGATGTCGTGTACAAGTCCAGTCCTAAGTCTACGCTTTCATCATTCAAGACGTTTGAGTCCGTGGAATCGGTGGTTGAATTAACATCGAATTTGATGAACAATATTCCCGTGGACTACTACATGACCGCTGATACAGTGCAAGACATCCACTTCGATAAGTTTGTTGGCAATGTGATGATTCGAGAGCTGTACACCAATGGGCTTTTTAATTTCCAAAATATCACGGAATTAGACCGAAATTCGATAAAATTGACGGGTGAACAGTACACGGAGGCCGAGCTTATCTTCGATAGTAAGGATGAAGTAAATTTTTTCGCTGACATCGTCGAAATCCAAAGTTCATTCAATGGACTGTCGTCAAACGATTTGATGATAGTCGATGAATCATTAGTGGTCAACGGAAATTTCATTGTCAACTCTGCCATGATAACTGATCTTGTGATCGAAGGTGAGGTGAACGGCAAGGGGATAATGAATGGGATCAGCTTAGACGAGTTCGATGCCGTTCGATTGAGTCGAACGCGAGCTCAGGATATTGTGTCGCTGTACGTCATAGAAAATGTATTAATCAACAATGAAATTGGTGCCGAGTTCGTTAATGGTGTCAACATAATTGAGTTGAAGAAACACATAACTCACATCACAAATTTGCCGGAATTTCTGTCGTCCACTTATGCCAATGTGACAAATTTGATTGTCGATGGCAATTTATTGGTTCAAACGATAAACGGACACGATTTCAAATCGATCAAAGACAATGCAATCTGGTTGAATCAACCAAACATTGTCATTGGAGAGCTTCAGTTTTTGGATGCATTTGAAATTAGCCAAGGAATAATCGTCAACAATGTGAACGGTGAGATTTTTGAGGATTTCGTTAATGGTGTGGTCATCAAAACGGATGAAAATATCGAATTTATCGGTAGAAAGAATTTCCAGAACGAATTCCATGTCGACCAGGATATTCGAATTGGCACATTGAACGGAATTTTCATCGAAAATATTTGGACGAAGGTTTCGTCGACAGCTCAGCTGACCACCGGTTCGATTAATATCATTGGCGATCTATTTGTTCAACATGTGAATCTGCAAGGCTACGCAAATGCTGTTAACTGGCGTGATATCGAGCACAATTATTTGTTTGATGCCAGCCGTGGTTCACACATTTTAAAGACTAACGCACGCTTTACCGGCGGTCCAACAAACATAAACCATCTTCACATACAGAATGGTCTGAATTCTGTGGAAAATATTACCGACTTCCTAGCGATGATCGTGCGAAAAAATCATGTCGGATTCGTAACCGCAAAAGTGTTCCAAAATAATGCTATTTTCATGAGCCATCTGCAGGTGGCCACATTCGATACGGTAGACATTCCCTCAATGTTCGACAATTTGGTCATTAACGATGTGAACGAGAAAATCGTTATCGTTGGTGATGTTGCGTTTGAAAATGATGTGACCGCTTCGCATATATACGCTTCTGGTAGTATTCTGTCCCACACGCTAATGAAATGCAAGATTTCTGAATGGAACGAAAATGCACTACTTGCTCATGAACCGGTGAAAATTTTTCAGCATCTCATCTTTCCAGCTGGAACATTCAGATCAGCGAATGTTGAGCTTCAATTTTTGAATGGCAATCCAATGTCAACGGTTTTTACATTGAATTCGGATCAGATGTTCGAAAATTCGTTACAATCCGAGATGGCTTCGCTGAGCCAAATTAATGTCGATGGTTTGGTGAATAGTTACGATATGAAAGCGCTGCGTGACAATTCGGTGTTGGTAACCGGTGACAATTACATTACAGCACCAACAACCCTATTAGCTGCTCGTGTACTAAGCGTGCTTCAAACTGGAGGCACAATCAATGGTAAAGATCTCAACAACAACTTCATTGCAACACTACGGGATGACCTGCACATTAACGGTCCTCTATCGTTTCGATCGATAACAGCTAGAAATCTCAACACCAAAGACACAATTTCTGGCATCGATTTCGATTATTGGTATGCCAATGCATTATGGAAATCTCAACGCGAAAATCAAGTAGTTCGAGGAAAGTGGACCGTCTCGGAGGGAATATTCCGTGGACGTGTTACAGGTGCCGGTACGTTAAATGGAATCCTGATTGATAATCTTGCCGGCCAAATTGGTGCTCACCAGTCAAATGTATTGAATAATTTCGAAACATTCCGCCAAGGCTACGTGGAGAATTGTCATAAAATGGAAAACCTAATCGATAAGACGCGAACTCTGCCACATTTCCTTACTCATTTCGAGGAATCATTTTCATTACGCGTACCAAATGTATTGAATTCGGCACACTTTTTCGTAGCCGCTGAACAGAGTTACGCTGTCATAAATCTAGCATGTCTGACCGTGTTGTACGCTTGGAACAGAAACACCGAAAACTATGAGAAAGTTTTTGAAACTGAAACGGGAAACGTCGACTCCTGGTTGGATATGACCGATGAAACGAATTTGTTATACTTGGTTAGCAACACCAAAACCGATTACACAAACTGTCCAACAGCAGGTCTGAATATATGGAAATTTGATGGCACATCGTTGTTACATGTGTCCAAAGTAGCAGATTCGCCTATGTTTGATCAATTGCACATCAGTAAATTGCATCCTCAGCGGTTTTTAGCCATGACCAAAGACGGTGGTGTTGTCAACGAATTTGATCTACAAAGTAACTTGATCGAGCAATGGCATTTGCCCTTTGGTGACGAGCATTTCCGTTTTCTACCTGAAAAAGCTAATCTCGGCATCGCGTTGAGTAATGGCAAACAACTTTCCAGTTTGTCGTATGCAAGGTCAGCCATCTCTACTGATAATCGAAGGCAAAGATCGGCCCGTCCGTTTGACGACACAACGGAATCGAGGCGATTTGTGCGCTGTCCATTTTTGGATGGAAAAATGGAGAACGTAACAGCTAAATGCAAATTGTGGCATCAAGCAAATTTAAGAGCTCTCGTCAATATTGGTCCGTACAAACAGATGGACGTCGCTACGCAAAATCGACTGTTAAATGATGTGAATATGACAAACCTCCTACTCGGTAAAGCGCCGTTTAAACTCAAAGTTATTGCTCCCGAAAACGTCCAACAACAACATTCGAAATTCGCGCAGGCATCCACTAAAAGCAGCACTGGAGATATTAATCAGTTACCGACGGCACAGGAAAGTCAATCCGATCTATTTCAAAGTCTTAAAATCATGGAGCAGACAGCAACAAAAAGCAACGAAACATCGAACAGGGAAACCGGACCATTGCTGGCAGCTACGAATAATAAATCAGTAAATGAGAACAAAACATCTGCGCGGGATGCATTTGGTGATATCGAAAAGGCCACGATCGAATTGGCAGACAACTTGATCGACTCTTTAATCGATGCGGAAATAGCCGAGGAAGATGTTGATTTCGACGACAGTCTGGTCGGTACGTCAGCCAAGAATGGAAGTGAAGCCAAATCAAATCTAGTAGATGCGACATTAACTCCAGCAAATAACAGTCAGTTGTCATCGGCGAGAGATTTGTTTGGCAATATTGAAAACGCGAAAACAAAAGAAAATGGCCAACTACAATCTATGCAGACATCCGCTAAAAGTGAATCATCTTCTGCAGATACCGATCAATTGCCGACAGCTAAGACAAGTCAACCTGGAAATCAAACATCTGCGCGGGATGCATTTGGTGACATTGAAAAGGCTACGATCGAACTGGCAGACAATCTAATCGACTCTTTAATCGATGCGGAAATAGCCGAGGAAGATGTTGATTTCGACGACAGTTTGGTCGGTACGTCAGCCAAGAATGGAAGTGAAGCCAAATCAAATCTAGCAGATTCGACATTAACTCACTCAAATAACAGTCAGTCATCTACGAGAGATATGTTTGGCGACGTCGAAAAAATTTCAATTCAATTAGCTGACAAGGTAATAGATGCTGTTGAGAACATCAGAGACACGGCAAAGGAGAGTCAGGCGAAATTGCACCACATGTTCGAAGTGAAGCCTTTGACGAACAGTGATCACTACAGAAAAATTGCAGAGCAGTCAGGTGTACAGGAAAGCCCAAATTTGCCGATAATACCAAAAGTTATCTATGCAACAAATGGTTCAGATTTTCATGTCACAGAATTCCCATTTTCGTATGATGCAACCAATGGGACAGTCACTAATTCGATTACAGATGCAAATAATGCCGAAAAAGTGACCATAACCGATCCTTCCACTTTCAATGGCGAACGACTCGGTCTGAAAAATGTTGGAGAAGACGAACCACAAATTTCGAAAGTTATTTCTAGTGAAGGCATCGCAACCGCTGAAAACATAAATTTCCCAAACCATCCCGATGAAGAAATTGTAGTATTAACTGTCGGCGACAATACGAAACACTTGGTTGCCGTGTCGTCTTTGAAAGAACACATCATTCAAGGGAAACACGATTTGATTCGAGTAAGTTTTATTTGCTGTTAATTATGACATGACATAAACCTCAAATCATTTCAGATCTACGAAGACATCATCGAAGGCAGCTTGTTTCAGACGTTAGTTTGCCATCGACCGAAAAGTTTAACTGCGTTGAACGTTCGAGAAGAAACAATTTTGGCATTCGTTGAAAATGATGCAGAGGTTCAGGTTTGT